>SKCR01002401.1:0-27485 GCA_019454045.1 Zanthoxylum bungeanum
AAATCCTAAAAATATATTTTTCCTTGCAGGGTGGACATAAGAACTCTTATTATAAGGTATTGGTTTCAGATTCATGCCCATAGTAGGATGTGCATTCCCCATGGCATGGTCATCACTCGGCTCATACAGTATTTTCAGCTAAATTTTGATGAGGAGGTGGTCTCCTTTGAGCATTCGACTGTCATTAACCAGAGATTCATGCGACAGAGGAGCCTTTATTGTACATAAGCATGCGATGTTTTCATGATAGATATCGAAAAATGGTATATATTTTTCATGATAAAAATTGATAGTGATTCAAGTATTTAAATTTTTTTATTTATCTTTTTGGTAGGTCACCGTGCTACGCAAAACTAGCCATCACAGGTTGATCATGTTGCTGATGATCCACTAGAAGGCTTTGATACGCTGGCCCATCTCACACTTCTCATCCTCCAAGTAATCTGTTAGTCAATTTGTTACGTGACAGCGTATTTGCGATAGATGAGGGTCAGACGTGTATCTCTCTCAGCTGACATCCTCCTCGGAAGCTTTAACGCCTCATGTAATTATCGATTCATTCCTTTCTGCCGATCATCCATTCTCTTTGATCCTCGTCTGACTTGATGATGTATTGCTGACATTGATTTTGATGATATGTCATTTTTTTTTTCATTTTGATGTATAGTTAAATGTTTTGTTGTATAATTAACTCTATATATATATATAAGTCCCAAAAAAAAAAGGAATTTAGTAAAATTACTCCAAAAAACAAATCATAAATAAATAAAATTTATTTTATTAATATATATATAAATGAAATATTATAAAAAAAATAACCAAACGAACTTCGGATATCCGAAATTTTAAATAAATAAATAAATAAGAACTTCGGGTAGATTTCGGAGAATAATTTAGATTCTCCGAAATCTACTTTGGAGAAAATGATCATTTTGACAAAACTCACATGTTGGGACTCATTTTGACAAATAACAAATTTGTTTGACTCATTTTACCAAATTCCCTTGAAAATATCAATCCACCTTATTTTTAATGATGATATAATAAAATGAACATCGCGGTGATAAAATTCTTCATAAAATTTTTTGTTCTCTCAATGATAAAGAGGTCAAAATATTTGACGGATAAAAAGGAATTAGCCATTGAATAAAAATGGCTGTGGTATATGTATTATGTATCTGTTGAAAAATGGTAATGGATTTGTACCTTAGAAATTTTTCAGATGATCAAAATATAACTTGTTCTTCATTTTTATTTGGAAATGGCTTATTTAAGTGCCTCAAAATATAAAATTCTTTCATTGGACATCAATTAAATAAGCAAAACTAACAACAGTAAGAAGAATATTTTTGTTTAAAATAAGCAATTAGCCATCTTCTAGGGAGAAACTGTTTGTACATTATAATTATGTGCCTCTGAATCTAATGTGACCGAAAATAATAAAAATAACAATAATGATTATAATAAGAGAAACATGTATTTTTCAATACTCTTCTTTGTGAATCTGCAACTTATCAGGATTGAAAACTCACCTTTTGCTGCAATTGAATTAGAATGAGGTCAGTATTTCTTTTGGTTCAGATTTCATTCCAATCCTTCCTCTTTAGATGCTTCTCTCAAAGTGAGGATCATATCGGCGAAGTAACTGCAGGAAAGCAAGAATTTCGCGACTTTGTTCTAGGTTGAGATGCTCATGAAGCGAGGTTGGTGATGCCAAAGTAGACAGTTTTTTGTTGGAATGCATTGATGGCACAGTCGAGTTGCAAGTGACCTAAAGGAGACCTAAATCGAATTCCGTAACCAATCCCTGCTCCAGATCCTGGTTTGCCTTGTCTCAGTGCTGGATTTCCTGAAACTCCCACATCATATATTTTCATAGGGAAACAAGTTTCCATAAGAGCATTGCAAGGCTAAAAACCATATAGGTAAGATAATAGTTATTAAGCAATTGAAAGTACAGAGAAGTCAGGATGGGTGAGTTAGAACAAGCACAAGCAGACCCTACCACGCAACATTTTTCGAGGAAAATTCACTTGGTCTAACAAGAAAAATCCAAAGTACACTAAGAATATAGTGAGGCATTTTGATAGGTAAGATATAAATTCGACAAATACAAGTTTATTTCCCAACCCACTGTCCATTGTTAGTTTTGACCACGTGATACTAGACAACTCTATGTTTTCTCGAAGTAAGGGAAAATAATATAAGGTGCGGGGATATTAGAATGATAAGACTATCTCATTCAAAAGCTGAATTTATGGGCTAAAAATGCAGATTCTTCATTAGTTAGAGAAGAACTATCACAGTCAACTCTGTTCCCCTTTTCTCACACATTGGAATTTAAGTAGGTACACAATCACAAAAAAGAAAAATAAAAAACCGAAACTTTTAAGGTGGACTTTTATCAGAATGAAGATCAACTTTACCAGCAGTGCCTGTCTCTTGGGCAAGACAGAGAATGGAACTCACCGGGTACATGACGACCAGAGCCCAAATCAGTTCCACAGTCCAAGAAAACAGCACCATCCAACATCTTGTTCTGAAAACAGCATAAAAGGATTTTGAGGGTCAGGTCAGTGACAGGCTGACAGCCAAGTAAGAATCTGGAGCTAAAAAACAAAAAGCAAATTTCAAAGAATCATAATGACAAACATAATAGGACATTTTACCAAGATGTTAAAGTCTCATGAACCAAGCAGAAGTGGAACCAGCATTTTATGGAGTCAATCAATGTGCCAAAGCATAAATCATCTTCTAACAGTGATTTTTCTCTATTCCAAGTATACAAACAAAATGTACTTGGAGTGAGATGTGAAAAGAAGTATACATTACATACAGTACCAAAGCAAAAAAACAAGTGATAAAAAAATAAATGCACACTAGAACTCCTGGTTTTATTATACATGACAACATGGTCACATTCACAGGGTTTGGAAACAAACTTATGCTGCCACACAAGAGTTCAAATGGTCAAGTGTTAACTTGCTATCCGCTTGGTAATGGGCTCGAATCTTGGAAACAATCTCTCTGTGAAAAACAGGGTAAGGCTGCGCACATCAGGACCTTCCTCAGACCTTGCTTGTAACTATCAAGAATTTTGATACCGCTAAATGAAATTCCTTCTTAGCAAATAAGATACAAAACTGTACAAAAGGTAGCTTAATGTGTGCAAAAAGGCCCTGAAAAGACTTTCTAATTAACCATTGTCTACATGCCTAAGTATACAACTGTCACGGTGTCACCCTATTCCTTCTCTTAGTTCCATTAACACACACACAAAAAAATTAGTTAATTTCAATCAATCAAATATACGCCTTAGAAAAACCATATACACCATAGATAAATTGGTCTTTGTAGATTCATAGACACATTAATGGCATCTAGAAGATGTTTACCCTAAAAAAAAGACCATTAAGCTCTTATAAATATTTTAAAAGAATTATTTTAAAAAAAAATGAAAGTGAAGGTCCCATATGCTGGGCAACAGAAGAACCCTCATCTTTTCTGAAGAACTTTGGCAACAATATTATGAAATGTATTAGTTAGGGCAAAAGATCTGAAACCTCGGAAAGATTGTTGATTTCCTGCAAAGGTGATTGGCTGTAAAAATAGCTTTTCCTAATGATGAAAATCAAAATAATTTACAAAATGCCCATATCCCAACTGAAATGATCCACCTTGAACTTCTACGGCAAATCTTTCTCAAGTAAAAAAAACCCGGGCCGGGCCCTATACTCAAAAGCCCGGCTAGGGCTCGGGCCGAGCCCGAGCCGGGCTTAGCATTTTTGGCCCGGGCCCGGCCCGGACTTAAACCCAAAAAAAAAAAAAAAAAACACATATATATATATATATATTTTTAATATGTTTGTAGCATTTTTATTTGTTTGTATCATTTAAATTGTTAATTTATCGATGAAACTTTTGATTTATTTGTGAATTGTCTTTGCATATAGTGTGAATATATTTTGTATTTGTATGTTTTTAATTTTTTTTTTTAAAAAAGGGCCGGATAAAGCCCGGGCCGGGCTTTTCCCGAACCCGGGCTTTTATTTTTCTTGCCGGGCTCGGGCTGATAAGCCCGGCCCCGGCCCGGCCCATTGCCACTCTTATAATAGAACTATACAAATTTAGCTTGTAAAATATTTTGCCGAAAACCAGCAAAGTTTTGTCTATTTTCTTCTCACTTTCCCGTAGCTTCGATTAGCCAAATAAAGAAGCAACTATTATTTTTCTTTTTTCTTCTTCTCGTTCCCTTCCAGTATTAAAACTAAGCTTCATTTTTTTTCACTTATGGTTGGTTGGACTACGCTAGTTCTAAATATTTGAACTTATGAGTTCAGTCAAGAAACTAATTTAAAAAGTCGCAAAATGCTCAATGGGTTATTTCAACAATTCCCCTTTACAAAAATTTCTTCATCAAAATTTCTAAAATTTATCTGTACCTTAGCCCAAATTGTCTCAAGCTTTTCAAAAGTCTCCAAATTTATATGAGATTCAAGTATATTACTTCCTATAAATCTCCCTAGCCAAATAATGAACTTTCTATCAAAATTATAAATGACTACCCAACAAAATAAATTTTCATCCAAATTCTCACTTGCAATGACAAGAGTTGTGTACTCGCTTGGGTATAACACTCAAAATTGCCATATGTATTCTCAAGTTCTATGTCAATATCATTGAAAACCAGATAACCTCCCATAACTATTGCCTTATATCTCTATGACTTCTAAAAGTATATAACTCTACAATTATACAAGTCTATAGCCTTCGAGCATTTTGTAAGTCCCTTTATTTATACATAGGTATTGACCCACTTCATTTTAAATTAGTTTTCTTAATACATAAGTCCAAACATTTAAAACTAATCTAACCCAACCATAAGTGGAAAAAGAAATGAAGCTTAGTTTGAAAGAAAGAATAGGAAAGGAGAAGAAGAAAACAAGAAAGAAAGAAAGAGATGAAAAAGGAAACAATAGAGAGGAAACAAATAACATAAAGTTTCTTTTCTTACTTTGGCTAATGGAAGCTACGGGAAAAGTAGAAGACAATTGGGGAAACATTGCCAAACTTTCAGAAAAATATTTCACTACCTAATATTTTCTAGTTCTATTAGATAAAATTAGAAAAGTTTATCCTATAAGTTCTAGGCATGTCATTTCACCACCAACGGATGCAAAGAAAAAGGTAAAGAATCGAGTTTTAAGACTTTTAATCTACCCAATTTGAAATAAGCATTTCCCATCTTTTCCAAGCTATTCAATCTGACTGTGAATCAAGTCCACACATATGAGACCTGCAACCTTTAAGCCAGAGATAGATGCAAATTTTCAGGAAAAAAAAGATCATGCACCTATCTTAGTCAAATACCAAGATTCTCATTTAATTGCAACTTGAAAATCATTGCAAGCTCATAAGGTTTTTCACCTTGCAAGGGTATCTATAAAAGCTTACGATAGCAATAGAATTAACTTAGTACACTAAAGGAAGTTAATCTTAGGCCTTGACTCACATGGTAATGTAATGAGGCACCTGAATATGCCTTCAATTTGAATTGAAAAGAAAGTGGAAACAATAAACCCTAGCAATATAAAGAGCACATCACGGCTTAATCATTCTAAATCGGTCGAGAATCATAGATTCTTTGAACCATGAAGTCTCAAGTAGGCTGCCTTCACTAAAAAGACTATCTTAAATTTAAATGCATTGAAATCATGGGAAAGATGTATAATATGCAGTTGCATCATATTTATAATAGTAGTATAGGATTAGGGTAGGGGTGTCAAATTTACCCGGACCCGGCCCCGGCCCGGATCCGCATAGACCCGGAAGACCCGGGTCCGGGTAGACCCGGGTCCGTGATTAAAATATCCGGACCTGGGTATAATAAATTAGGACCCAGGCGAATCTGGATCCGGACCCGGATCGCACGAGTCCGGCCCGGATAGATCCGGGTCCGAAAAAAATAAATTAGAATATAATAAAAAATACAAAATAATATGCATATATAAATAAAAAAAATATAATAGAATATAATTAAAAAATATAAAAGAATTGAAATAAAACTAATAAAATTGACAAAATACAAATATAAATATAAAATAATACAATTAAAAAATAAAAAACGGGTATCCGGATCTGGACCGGGTATACACGGGTCTGGATCCGGGTCCCGGGTCCAGGGCAAAAAAAATGCTTCCGGATCCGGATTTTTCCATCCCTAATTAGGGGCAGGATCCATGGCACTATCGTTTTTACACAAAGGGAGATATTAAATTAATGGAATTGGGATATGGATGAAATACTATAAAACGAAGCATGGAACGGAGCCACTATGAAGAAGTTCCGGGAGTTACGAAGGAAACTTCGAGTTCATATTGGTCATGGGTTGAGAATGGGAATTAAACTCTATGAGATAAATCTCCGTTGTTCCTTAGTAGCTCAGTGGTAGAGCGGTCAACTGTTAACTGATTGGTCATAGGTTCGAATCCTACTTGGGGAGATTTGATTGGATTGCTATCCTTCTATTACTTTCTTTAAGATTTGTAGTGAGCCCTTACTCTAAACCCTAAATCCTAAACCCTAAGTGTATTGATCATACAATCTAAAATTGTAAGAACAGGGGACACTTCTTGATACTGAACTATTTGTTTAAAAGACTAACTAATATTTGAACTTTAAAGGAATTATACATCAGAGGAATACAGGTTCAACATTTGAAAAGCTTTAAAAAAAGACTAGATAGATTGGTTGTACAAGTAACTGAAAATGGTCCACAATCTGGCAAGGTGTGCTGCATGACATGTATCTATGGCCTCTATGAGTCTCTTGGGTCAACGATAATGATCAGAAAAATCGAGGAATATTAAACAGTGCAGTAATTATGTACTAGAAGAACCACCAATGTTATGAGGAGGCCATATATCAAAGATATTGGATGTAAAAATTAAATACAAGAAATTACAAGTTTACCCCCAATGAAGTAATGACAAGAGAAGTCATTGCGTACCAAAGGGATTGTCAATTCAGCATTAGTAACCAGACATGATCTCCCAGATCCAACAGCACCCTCACCATACCCTCGAACACTACCAAGACCCCCAATTGCAAATGCTTGATAAGGAGCCATGTCCCCTACAATTGAGCCACCTGTCAGGCTGTTACACGAAAGATCAGAAAAGGCAAATGAAAACAAGAATACGAATGTTGGTTTGGTTTCAATGAAACAATTGAAGCATGTGGAAACTTGGGTAACGGCATCTCTCTTCCAAAATGAGATTTATGAAATCTCTGAGGCTGGTTAGGCATCCCCTTTTAGCACATGATGATTTTACTCATTACAAATTTATGCTTTCTTTTCACACTTAAATGGTTTTACTATTTTGCCCATAAAATTACCAGTTCCTAGTTCAGAGAAATAACTATGTAGTATATGCTTATTAAGAGCATTTCTTGTGCTTCCTAGCAGACCTGAATTCAGAGTCTTGCTTTCCTACGTTCCTGCTTCTAACTACTCATTTCACATAATCTGTGCTCTAAAACCAATGCATAGCCGAGTTGAACAAAGAGCCAACATAAACATTGCTCACCTTGTCAAGAGAAATGCTGGTCCAAGCTTGACACCCTTTGATGCAACAAATTTGAACCTGTTGAAGATTAGCCACTTGGATAGAACTGGAATCCCCTGTTCTATTTGCATACTAAACTGAAAGCAAGGGAGACTCAAAGTCAGCGGAGTATGAATAAACACTCAGAATGCACACGTCCAATTGCAGGAAAAATGCTACATTATAGATCAGTAAGTGAAGATACTTTACACGAGAGAAACTGTGATCATTTGCCTTAGCATATCGAGATTCTTGCTTTAAAACTACCATACTGTCGTGGTTACTCCCACTGCAAAACAAACATCATACAGATTGATTTAAACAAATCAGTCAACCATATTGTTTGAGAGTAACAGTACAAGTCACAATCACCTGCTAGTCACAGGAAATCCATCAAGATCTCTGGTTATAGACCGACAATCATCATTCACGGGTCGAACATGCTGCAAGGCTAAGTTTATTTATTTACCATCTCAAATAAACCATAGATTGATAAATAGCAGATGGACAAAAAAACAAGAAAAAATATGCCAAGTAGAAACTAGGAAGTGATAAGTCGACAATTCGTCATCAAACCTCAAATTTTAAACTAGTTGTGCTGCTCCATTTCGAACTTGTAGGTTCACTTATATCCAATCCCAGTGATAAACGAGACAAATTCACACCTCCACTCCCTGAACGAGAGAAATTGTCTATTGGCACACCGTGTACCCCAATTTCTGGTGAAAGAGAGTGCTGGGAAAATAATTATCAAATTAGAACTGATATGTGCTTAATTCCAGCCCAAACTCAAGTTTCACTTCCGATTCTCAATTGGAATTTCATTAATTAGACCATATGAGTTTGAGTGGCTTCCAACAAGTCCAACCCGAATAAAAATTGTTGCTAAGGAAATACAAACCTGAATAACAAAACACTGTTGAGAAAGCCATTCAGGTCTTGGCCTCCGATAAGCAACCAAAACATTTGAATCATAAAGACCCTTATCCCACGATACATCAAGCTTCTCACTCCCCCCGAATAAATTTGGATGTTTGATGCAAAGACTGCAATGAACAAATTGACAATTGTTACACCACCTCCCTTGCTACACACTTGATCACCAATAAAAATGAAAACAGAAAAGATTGTGTTTCCAAATCACGATTTTCACTTTGTTAGATTTTAACCTAAAAATAATGAAAAAGCAAAATGTAAACAAAAACATGGTATTTAAAAAAAAATCGAAAAAAAAAAAAAAAAAAAAAGTACCCAGAAAACCAAAAAACCATAAAATTTGAAATAATAAAAAGAAATAATTCCTACCTGCCGATTACAAGAGAAAGAGGACTGCTAGTATTCCTGCTAAAACGTAAAACAACAGTTAATTAGAATTTCCCTTTTTTTTAGAAAAATAAAATCAATCAAATAAAAGAATAGAAATAATGAGATGGGCTTAAAAAAAAGAGAGAGACCTGAGAGGAGGGAGCATCAAAGAAGCACAAAGCTTGTGAGTGAAATCGACATTAACATCAATCCTGGCTGCAATAACAAGAACAAGACATTCATCATTCATTCACCATTAAACAATAATAATAATAATAACAACAACCAACACTCTGAAAAATCAAAATTGTAATTAATAAAATATATATATATATATATACACACACCTTTGCCAGCATGGATGCTCTTCTGAGCGCCCATAGCAACGTCAGTAATGGGGGTGACGCATAAAACATAAATAAATCAAATGGGAGAGATTCTGAATTAATGAATGTTCTTTCAGGCAGTAGTGATGGCGTGTTATGTGTTATTTGCGTGTGTTTTGTGTTTGTGTGTGAAATGGGTAAAGAAGCTTTTTAAGCTCCCAAGTTTGTTATCTTCTTTTTTTCGGCTTTGCTTTCTCCATTGGCCTTCTCTTCTCTTGCACGTGCAATCAACACCCCTTATTTCCCATCCCAAAAATAAATAAAATGAATTACGGGTAAAATTACTCCAAAACTTTAAATTGTTATAAAATAAGAGATAAAATGAAGAAAAATACCTTGTAAAGCTGCAAGCTTTTCTTCTTATTGATTTTAGAATGAATGGTTTTTGATACCAAAATACAAAGGGGATTCCTCTATATTTATAGAGAGGAGTTATGGTAGAGATAAGTTACAAAACAATAAATATAATAATAAATTACAAGATTAAGATTAAGTAGTTGGGATCACCACAATTTACAACACTCTCCCCTTGAGCCCGACTACTTTAGTCATAAATAATTTGTTTGACTTCTGAGCGGAATAACATTGCCTCATTAAAACCTTGCCAGTAAAACCCAGTGGGACAAAACCTGGTCGAAGGAAAAAGAGTACAATGTACTTATGTCATGTCAATGAACATGCTCCCCCTGATGAGAGATATCATCAAGATAATTTGCTCAGTCGGCGCATGCCAATGCTATATATAAGCTTCTCAAATGTTGACGTCGATAAAGCTTTAGTAAATAAGTCTGCAAAATTATCGGTTGACCTTATTTGCTTGACATCAATTTGCTTGCTCTGCTGGAGCTCATGAGTATAAAAGAATTTAGGTGAGATGTGTTTGATTCTGTCTCCCTTGATGTACCCTCCTCTGATTTGGGCAATACATGCAGCATTATCTTCATATATAACTGTTGGAATATCTGTGGCAGAATTTAAGTTGCATGTACTCTGAATGTGATGTATAAGTGACCTTAACCATATACACTCCCTGCTTGCTTCATGTAATGCAAGTATCTCTGAGTGATTGGATGAGGTAGCAACAAAAGATTGTTTTGTAGATCGCCATGAAATTGCTGTATTATTATAGGTAAAAACATACCCCGTTTGTGAACGTGCCTTATGAGGGTCAGAGAGATATCCTGCATCAGCGTAACCAACAATGCCTGGATTTTGTGTTTGCTCATTTGAATAAAACAATCTCAAGTCTTTAGTGCCGTGAAGATAACGAAAGATATGTTTGACACCATTCTAATGTCTTCGAGTTGGCGCAGAACTAAATCTTGCCAATAAATTAACAGAAAATGCAATATCTGGTCTCGTACATTAAGCTAAATACAACAAGGCACCGATTGCACTAAGGTATGGTACTTCGGGACCAAGTATCTCTTCATTATCTTCTTTAGGACGAAATTGGTCCTTTTTAGGATCGAGAGATCGGACTACCATAGGAGTACTTAATGAATGAGCATTATCCATGTTGAAACGTTTGAGAATTTTTTCAATATATATGCAGACTGATGGATAAATACTCCGTTAGTTTTATGCTCGATCTGCAAGCCGAGACAATATTTTGTTTTTCCCAAGTCTTTCATCTCAAATTCTTTTTTCAAGTATTCAGCAGTTTTTAGAAGCTCTTCAGGAGTTCCAATTAAGTTCATATCATCGACATATACTGCTATAATGGCAAATCCAATTTCGGACTTTTTAATAAATACGAATGGGCAGATATGATCATTTATATATCCTTCTTTCATCAAATATTCACTCAAACGATTATACCACATGCGTCCAGATTGTTTCAATCCGTATAAAGATCGTTGTAACTTGATTGAACATAGTTTACGATCAATTGATTTATATGCTTCAGGCATTTTCAATCTTTCAGAGACTTTCATGTAAATATCAGTGTCAAGTGACCCATACAAATATGATGTCACTACGTCCATAAGACGCATGTCCAATCTTTCAGAGACTGCCAAACTGATTAAAAATCGAAATGTAATGGTATTCATCACTGGAGAATATGTATCCTCATAATCAATATCTGGTCTCTGCGAGAAACCTTGTGCAACTAGTCGCGCTTTATATCTAATGATTTCATTATGTTCATTACGTTTTCGTACAAACACCCATTTGTAACCAACGGGTTTGACATCTTCAGGTGTCTGGACTACAGGTCCAAATACTTCACGTTTGGCTAAAGAAGTCAATTCTGCTTGAATTGCTTCTTTCCATTTAGGCCAATCGTGTCTTTGTCTACATTCATTGATATTTTGAGGTTCAAAATCATTTGCAATTTCAGCAGCTACTGTATATGAAAACACATTGTCTATGGTTATTTCATTTCGATCCCACAGTTCTCTTGTATAAGTATAATTTGTAGATTTTTCCTTATTTTTGGAATTTTGAGCCTCTTCAGGGGTTGATATCTCTTCAGGGACTATCAGTTCTTCTGGAACTGGTGATTGAGAAGATGTGGGTATAGTCATTGCTCGAACATTATTTTTAACAGAATCTAAATCTCTCATTTTCCTCTTCCGGGGAATAGTATCTTTAGAACCAAGTGGTCTACCACGTTTCTGACGTGTAATAGATGATTCATTAGCTGTATTTACACTAGATTGTTCAACAGGAATAACCACCCGAGCTGGTGTATTAGCAGTTGGTATATGAGACTTGGTTACTTTTGCAGCATCTGTAAATGCATCTGGTAATTGATTTGCAATTGGTTGCAAATGGATTATCCTTTGCACTTCATTTTCACATTGGCTGGTGCGAGGATCCAAGTGAGACATGGTAGGAACTTTCCAAGAAAGTTCATGCCTTGCTTCTGGAGGCCTTTTCTTTTCTCCTGAATTCGTTTGATCAATGATTCTGCCAATCCATTTTGTGTATGTACATGTGGAACTGGATGTTCAACATCGATTCCAACTGATGTACAATAGTCATCAAATGTCTTGGATGTAAATTCACCAGCATTATCTAATCGTATGGTTTGGATTGGACAATCTGGGAATTGTGCCTTTAATTTAATCATCATGGCAAGTAGCTTGGAAAATGCAATGTTACGTGTGGATAACAAACAAACATGTGACCATCGTGCAGATGCATCAATCAAAACCATAAAGTAACGGAAAGGTCCACTTTGTGGATGAATTGGTCCACAAATGTCTCCTTGAATCCTTTGTAAGAATGATGGGGATTCAAGGGCAATCTTAGATGGAGATGGACGTATCACAAGTTTGCTTTGTGAGCAAGCAGTGCAATTGATCTCATATGTCAATAGAATCTTCTGGTTCTTTAATTTATGCCCATTGGAATTTTCAATTATTCTACGCATCATCGTAGCTCCTGGATGACCAAGACGATTATGCCATAACATAAACATCTTTGGATTATTGAACTTCTGGTTCATCACTACATGACTTTCTATTGCATTTATGATTGTATAATACAATCCATATGAGAAAGCCGGAAGTTTTTCCAATATATATTTCTTACTTGAGATATTTTTGGTAATACATATATATTCTATTTTGTTTTCATCTAAAGTTTCAATATGATACCCATTTCTGCGAATATCTTTGAAACTTAGCAGATTTCTACTGGACCTGTCTGAATATAGAGCATTTTCAATGTATAATTTTGTTCCATTTGCTAATAAGATTATGGCTCTTCCAGAGCCTTCAATTAGGTCTACAGGACCAGATATAGTGTTTTACCTTTCCTTCACGTAATTGTACGTCCAAGAAATATTTTCTATCTCGAAGGATAGTGTGTGTGGTTGCACTATCAGCCAAACATATATCCCCACATTTATTTTTCGAACAAATAATTTCTTTGAAGGGTCCATATCCTTGAAAGTAAAGTTCATGTCACATAAATATAATTCAAAATAATAAATATACAATAAATATAATAAAAAAATTAAAAACATCACATAAATATATATGAACCAAAATTACACACATATACTTAGAACTTCAGGTTCTCTTGAAAATTAATTGCTGATCTAGAACTTTAAGTTCCAATCTTACATTTCACAACTTTAATTTCCGATTTATAATATTAATATTTAGAACTTCAAGTTCATAAATATGCTATATAAATTCTGAACTTCAGATTCCATGGTAGATTTAAAACTGCAGGTTTTAATCTAAAATCTAATTAATTAAAGTTAGAACTTCAGGTTCGTTAATTGTAGTGTAATTATAGAACTTCAAGTTTTATAATTATTTTATATATCTAGAACTACAGGTTCTAATCTAATAATTAATTAATGAATATATAACTTCGGGCTCTAATTTACCTCTAATAGTTGATCACAATTATGAAAGAAATTAACATAAACTGTAAAATGAAAACAAAAATACAATTTCTATTTTCTGATGTGGAGGATCCAAATTAATGGCAACCACAGAACATACTCATAAAAATAATTAATTTCTTAAACTAATAATAAATAAAAGAATAACATAATGAATTATAACTACGAGTTATAATTTTAAGATTAAAATTTAGAACTTCAGGTTCTGAATTAGAACTACATGTTCTAATTTTAATATTGAGATTCATAACTTCAGGTTGTGAATTAAAACTACGTTTTCTAATTTAAAATTGAGATTTAGAACTTCAGGTTCTGAATTAGAACTACGGATTCTAATTTTAAGATTACAATTCAAAACTTCAGGTTTTGATCATATTACAAAACTTCAAGTTATAATATGAATTTTAAATAATTAATATTGATATAATCATAAAACAATATCAATTAACAATCTTATAACCAAATCAATTGATGAGCTGATCATCATACGAAACCAAATTAAAGAAAAAAATTTGGAGCCGAAGTACAATGGCCACGTTTAAAGGCATGCCCACTCCAATAAACGTCATTAAATCCACGCCAAATCCATCAAATTCACAAGCAGCAAGCAAAGGCTTCAGGCCTTGTTATTTGTCAATTTGATAAAGGTTTTATAAGCAACAAACAAAGGCTTATCAACATCCAAATTTTGGAGATATTATATCATCATCATGACGGTCCATGTCATCATCATGGTTTATTTGATCATACATTTTACAATCACCCGCCTGTAGCAAACAAAGGCTTCAGGCCTTGGTTTGATCATCATCACCATACTTGATTTGAGATTTATGCTTTTTTTTTTCTTATTTTAAGTACCGAGATTCATAATTTCAGGCTGTGAATTAGAACTACGGGTTCTAATTATAATATTGAGATTCAGAACTTCAGATTCTGAATCAGAACTACATGTTCTAATATTATGATTGAAAATTCAGAACTTCAGGTTCTGATTTATTTACACTGTAAACTTCAAGTTGCAATAAAAGAGAAAAAAAAAAATTTAGATCTACCATTTCCATGCTGAAAAAAAAAAAATTCATTCAGGCATAAGACCTCATGTCAATTGTTTACAGTATCAGAGTTGTATGCGATGACTGATCATGCAAAGGCTTCAGGCCTTGATTGATTATTTTCAAATCATTCAGCTTTCGTTTTAAATTACAAATAATGAACAAAGACTGCTGGCATATAAAAAAAAATCAAACATCAAAAGATCAACAGGACACACAATCGTTCCTGCAGACTCATTCGAAAAAAGAAAAAAAAAATATCCTCATGGCTGCATGGATTGATCATGCTTCAGGCTTGATCATGCTGTAGGTCAATCATGAATTCAAGCTTCAGGCCTGATATAATAATCAATTGACTTTTATGATTCAAAACCATCAAAATATCAAGACAAAGGGCTTCAGGCCATAATTGAATTTGAATCTGAGAGTTGGGTATTGAATGGCTTAATGAATGGCTTAAAGCTGCCATATGAAATTGGCTTCAGGCGTATCATTTGGCTTCAGGCCGATGCATTTCACTTTTGCTTATTTTTGTTAAAAGAAAAATTAAATAGAAGCAATTCGTGCTGATAACGTGTTATAAAATAAGAGAAAAGAAGAAGAGAAAATACCTCGAAAGCTGCAAGCTTTTCTTCTTATTGATTTTAGAATGAATGGTTTTTGATACCAAAATACAAAGGGGATTCCTCTATATTTATAGAGAGGAGTTATGGTAGAGATAAGTTACAAAACAATAAATATAATAATAAATTACAAGATTAAGATTAAGTAGTTGGGATCACCACAATTTACAACATAAATAAGTTTTTTTTTTTTTATTTTTTTATCCAAAAATTACAGATATTGTAGCATTTTACACCTTTCTGCTAACGATGTTATAATATGTTAGGGTTTGAAAGTGGATTTTACATTTGAGGTTGATTGCGGTGGTGAGGTCAGTGAGTTAGGGTCGGGTTTTTTTAAAAAAATATTTACTTAAGAAAATCCAAAATCCGAAATTTAAAAGTGTGGTCTGCGTTGGTCGGGTCATGTGGATCGGAATATATATTTTTTATGATACAATTTTGATAGGATTTGTAATTAAACTAAATTATAATAAATTAACTATAAAGGAAAAAGGAAAAATCATCAAAATTGGGTTGGGTCGGGTCAAACCCGATTTTTATATTGAACCCACGACCCGATCTAATTTTACGAGTCGGGTTCATTGTGATCCGAAAATTACTTTTTTTTTTATTTTACAAACCAGACCGAGTCAAGGTCGGGTTGCGTCGAGTTAGGTCAAGTCGCCGATTGACCCAACTCTATGAACACCCCTAAAGTGAGTAGGATTGGCAATCCGTCGAGATGGGTTGGAAATTGTCAATCTCGATACCATCTTGATTATGTAAAAATGATAAAATTTATCCTTATCTCATAATATTTTTTAATCAAGATAAAAAAAATCATTTTGAATCTCGTAACGATTTTTTAATTGATAATAAATATCATCCCAATTTCCATACTGAACAATATAAATTCTCAAATTTCGATCGAAATTCATAATTTTATAAATAAACGGGATGGATTAAAGAGAGAGTGCGGAGACTGGTGGTATTTTCATGTGTGTTAAGGTGGAAAATTAAATTTAAGGGTGGATGAAAGATAATTACTTATTTTTTTTAATTAGACATGAGTATTAAAGTTTTAAAATGGTGGCGTCAGTTCTGTTTAATAACAAATATACTCATGTGGCATCATCATCATTTATTTAATGTTATTAATGATAAGGTGTAAAATAATATAATTTTTATAATTTTGGGTGGAAAATGAATTTATTTAAAATTCTCGGTTAATTTCACACATAAGCCATTTTTTGATTGAAAAAATGGTAATATTCATTTTTTCTATCTTCTTGTTCAATTAAAATAACTTTAAAATTTTTCTTGGTTTATGGTACTTTGTGTTGATGGTGTTTTCAGGTACTATGACATTTAAAGCAGCATGACGAGGATAAGAGGGTAATTCCTTGTTTAAGTGAGATCATCAGTCAACCCGACCACTTTGCAATAAAAGAACAAGCACCTTACGGTTTCAAACCGACCACAACAAAATAGACCGAGCACTTTATGACCGGCAACCGATCACTTGGGTTCAGATACCCGGGCACTATCAGGTCGACAGCAGCATTCCCAGCATAAAAGACTATCATGATCGACCACATGAAAACCGACCAGATGGCGAGATATGCCCAAAGTGATGACGCCCTATTCATGTGGATAAGATGAAACAAATTATCCTACTTTCACGAGGAAATGAAGTCAGAATCCAAAAAGGAATAAGAAAAGAGAAAAACAACGTTGGATTAGAAATCCTCACAAGAGGAGAAGACTGAGTTCAACTAGGATTTCTTATGCAAATAGGAGTCTGATTTCTGTACTATTATAAATAGAAGGGCATAATATGTGTAAGGGGCATCAAAAAATCAGTGAGCAGAATCATCAAGCTCTAACTTGTAAACACAAAAAAAAGATACCTGAGAAACGTATTAGAGGAATAAAAAGTATCATCCTGTTTTTTGTCCGTGGACGTAGGTCGGATCCAAATCCACTAAACCACGTTAAATCTCTTTGTCGATTGGTGTGTTTATCTGTATCTCGCTAAATTTGCTTTTGGTCCCCCATAACCAAACAAATTCACTATTGAAGGAGGATTCCCTTAGAGGTGATATTCCCGTATTGCCCTGAGACCAAAATCCACCGTCAACAGTTGGCGCCGTCTGTGGGGACGCAACAAAAAGCAACTCGCGTAGTAAGACAAAGGCGGAAGGCGGAAACCACCAATCGTCAGGGAACTCTCGGCTGCGGATTGGATGGAGAAGATCGAGGAGAACCTGAGGAAGGAAAGGGAGGAAAACCAAATTCTGCTAAAAACCATAATAGACCGGTTAGAAAAGGTAGAAGGAGTGCACAACGGAAAATTCGATGCCGGGACTAGCCGACGAAGGAACGAAACAGCAGAGGGAAAAAGAATTGTCGATACAAGTGAGGACGAAAGACCCCGGAGGAGGGGTCCCTACAGGGTAAGATCTGTGGTGGTGCAGAGAGATTCCCAGACCGAGGACACGTGGGAGGAAGAGGATGAAAAATCGTCACCAGACCCCTCCTATGATGGCCCTCGCAACACCCGGCGAAGGGGGAAAGAATATGACGAAGAGGTACGAGAAGATACCGACCCCGAGAAGCACCACTCCCAAGATAACAGAAAGAAATGAGACCGCAGGAGGCGGCATGGAACCAAAGACAGCAGCATGAAATCTTGGTTACGGGAGGAGCTGGCCAAATGGGGAGTATGCCCCAATACAGACAGAGGGGATGCCCAGGACGGCAAAGATGAGTCCCCCCTCATAGAAGAAATAAGGTCAGAGAAATTCCCAAAAAGATTCAGTATGCCAACCATGGCGCCATACAAAGGCCATACCGATCCCAAAACCCCACATCGAAGGCTTCGTCCTACTAATGGAGGTACAAGGGGTAACAGGGGACGCCATTTGCAAAGTGTTCCCTTAACTCTAGCCGGACCGGCCATCCTATGGTACAGAAGCCTAGCCCCGAGAAGCATCAGCAGCTTCACACAGCTCAGGAAGTCATTCATACGACACTTCAAGGGGGCTTGTGTCCCCAGAAAGAAATTGGAGAACTAAGACTTATGAAACAAGGAGACGATGAACCTTTGAAAATATTTATTGAAAGATACCACAATATGGTACTCGAAGTCGGAGGGTATGAATCCCCCGAAGCCCTGGAAAGCTTGAAGGGAGGCTTGAAAGTCGGGAGGCTATGGGCCCACCTAAGGATCCAAGACACCCCGACTACGCCACCACGACGCCACCGCCCTGGAGGTGGCCCGAAAATTCGTTTTATTAGAGAACGAGGAGAAATATCCCGAAAAAGGAACACCATCAGAGAAAGAACCACAAGGGAGGGCGCCCCCCATCGTGTGTAGAAAAAGAAGCCAGAAGCCACCCCCCCACAAGAGCACAACCAGTTCAAACCACTGCACCGAGACAACCAAGAGAGAAGGGCGCCGACCCAAGTAAACCATGTGGTCGGTGAAGATGCTTACATTCCCCTAAAGAAGCCACTGGGACAAATTGTCATGGAGATCCAGGGGAAAGGCCTCTTAGTAGAACCCGACCAAAGAATTTCCCCCGGATAAAAGGAACCAAAAGCTTATTGCGTACACCACAACTCCAGAGGACATGCAACGGACGGGTGTAAAGATCTGCGGGAACAAATGGAAGATCTAGCACGAAACGGATATTTGAACAAATACATTGACCACGAGATCATGACGGCCAGACAAAGAGCACGGGCCGCCAAATCAATATCATCGCAGGAGGAAGAACACTGGCCGGAAACTCTAACCGGTCAAGGAAAGACTACAGCAGAACTCGAGGACTGGACGTCCTAGAAACAGAGCAGGTAACAGGACTCCAGGGAAACCGGTCGGTGCCGATAATGTTTACTGATGAGGATACCCGAGGAGTAAGTTTCCCTCAAGACGATGCGTTGATAATCAAGGCAGTAATCAGCGGGTCGGAGGTAGACAGAATCCTAGTAGACCCCGGAAGCGCAGTTGACATAATTTCCAAAGAAGCACTGGACGACCTAGGGGTGGAATATGCAACCCTGACCAACGATAGCACTCCCCTATACGGTTTCGGAGGATCAGCCGTCATCCCACTAGGAAGGATACAATTGGCAATGACTGTCGGGACATATCCCCGGACCCGGACAATCATGACAGACTTCACTGTAGTAAACTGCATGAGCAGTTACCAAGCCATCGTCGGGCGACCTTTCATGATGAAAACAAAAGCCGCGATGTCCTGTTACCACCCTAAAACTGAAATTCCCCACTCGGAGGGGATCAGAATCGTATGCGGAAGCCAGAAAACAGCTCGCAGCTGCTTCGCAACTCTCTCACGAGAGACTCTCTGCATCAAAGAAGATACCCGAAAACGACAAAGAAGCCTGGGTGAAGAAGAAGAAAACAGAAGCCCTAGGCCCCGGCCAAACAAAAATGCCCGACTCGCTGCAGCTGAGGAGACAGAAGGAATAGAACTTTACAGGCCAGGAAAAAATATAAAGATAAGGGGAGGCCTGAGCAAATCTCTACGACAAGATCTGCTAGAATGCCTGATAAGATACCCAGACGTCTTTGCCTGGGGATACAATGACATGCCTGGGATCGATCCAAGATTCATCAATCACCGCCTAGCAGTAGATCCATCTCGCAAGCCGGTCAGGCAAAAGAGAAGGAACTTCAATCAAGAAAGGAGTAAAGTAATAGCGGCCGAGGTCGAGAAGTTACTAAAGGCAGGTCTCATCAGGGAGGCAAGGTACCCGGATTGGGTATCAAACGTGGTGTTGGTCAGAAAAAACAATGGCAAGTGGCGAATGTGTGTTGATTTCACCGACCTAAACAAGGCGTGCTCAAAGGACAGCTTTCCTTTGCCGAACATAGACCAGCTAGTAGACACCACAGCCTGTCAAGGATTACTGAGCTTCATGGATGCTTTCTCCGGATACAACCAGGTCAAAATGTGCCCTGCAGACGAAGAAAAGACAACTTTCATCACAGATCAGGGACTTTACTGCTATAAAGTAATGCCCTTCGGGCTAAAAAACGCTGGAGCAACCTTTCAAAGGTTGGTAAACAAGGTTTTCAAACCGCTCATCGGCATTACAATGCTAGTTTATGTCGATGACATGATAACAATGTCGAAAGAACCAAGCAACCACATGGACGACCTAAAAAGGACCTTCGAGCTTTTAAGAAGACACAACCTGAAACTCAATCCAGAAAAATGTACCTTCGGGGTAGCCTCAGGAAAGTTTTTAGGCTACATGGTGAGTGCCCGAGGTATCGAAGCAAACCCACAGAAGATCCAGGCAATACTGGCCCTAAAGTCTCCCAGGACAGTGAAGAAGTACAAAGTCTGACTGGTAGAGTGGCTGCGCTCAATCGGTTCATATCACGAGCAACTGAAAAATGCAACCCTTTCTTCAAAGTGATCCAAAAAGCGAAAAAGGATATCGATTGGACATCAGAGTGCGAAGAAGCCTTCCAGCGGTTAAAGCAGTATCTGGTGCAGCCCCCTCTCCTGGCAAAACCACTCCCGGGAGAAACATTATACCTATACCTGGCTGTTTCGGACCGAGCAGTAAGTTCAGTACTAATACAAGAAACCGACAAGATCCAGAAACTTGTTTACTATATCAGCAAAGCCCTCCTAGACGCTGAAACCTGATATCCGGTACACGAACTGGTCGCCCTTTTATTAATTACGGCAGCTCGGAAATTGCGGCCTTACTTCCAGGCCCATCCTATCAAGATAACAACGATCACCCCCTAAAACAAATCCTGCAGCGGCCGGAAGTTTCCGGCAGACTAGTAAAGTGGTCGGTAGAGCTAAGTGAACATGACATCACCTACCTCCCGAGAGCAGCAGTGAAGGGACAAGCCTTGGCGGATTTTGTCGCCGAATGTACCGACCCCCAGACCCTGGCTATAGAAGAGGACAAATGGGAAATGTCTGTAGACGGTTCGGCCAGCACACAAGGCAATGCGCGGAGAATCATCCTAAAAAGCAACAAAGGAGAAGAAATCCTACTCGCCCTGAAATTCGCTTTCATAGCAACCAACAATGAAGCAGAATATGAAGCAATACTGGGCGGTTCGAGACTATGCACGGTACTGGGGATCAAAAATGTGGTAGTAAGGAGTGACTCACAGTTAGTCATTCAGCAACTAAATGGAGCATTTCAAGCGAAAGAGCCTAGCATGATGGCCTATCTGACCGAAGTACGAAAGTTAACAGGGAAGATGGGGGATGTACGCTTCGAAAAATCTCCCGAGAAGACAATTGTGAGGCAGACTCCCTGGCACGGCTCGCCTCTTCAACAAAAGCCGATGCCCCAGAATAATCCCTTTGATTTACATCCGGGAAAGGAGCGTGGGGGAATCTAAAGTAGAAGTTCTAGATAAAGAAAGCAAAGCATCATGGATGCAACCCATCAAAATATCTGGAATAGGAGAAACACCAGAGGACAAAACGGAGTCAGAAAGTTAAGATACAAGAGCACCAGAAATCTCCCTAATCAACGGGGTACTTTATCGAAGGGGTTACTCAGTCCCCCTCTTAAAGATAGCAGCAGAAGAGAGGCAAATTATGTGCTCAGGGAGATACATACAGGGCATCTGCGGGAGCCACGCCGGAGGTCGCTCAATTGCTTTCAAAGCCCTAAGACAAGGCTTCTACTGGCCGATCATGCACCAGGACGGCATAGAAGTGGCCCGCAAGTGCGAAGGATGTCAGAAAAACGCAAATCTCCACCACCAACCAGCCGAACAGTTAACTACATTGCTCAGTCCCTGGCCGTTCGCCCAGTGGGGACTAGACATCATTGGGCCAATGCCACAAGGGAAAGGGCAGGCAAAATACCCATCGTGGCCATAGACTATTTCACCAAATGGGTGGAGGCAGAGCCATTATCCACCATAACGGAGAAAAAAGCCATTGAATTCCTGAGGAAAAATATCGTCTACCGATTCGGGATTCCCCGAGCCATCATCACTGACAACGGGAAGCAGTTTGACAGCAAAGGTTTCAGAAAACTCTGCGAGGACCTCCAGATTGCCCTAAGATTCGCCACGCCAGCCCATCCCAAACAAACGAACAAGTTGAGGCGACAAACAAAACCATCAAGGCTAACCTAAAAGCTCGGCTTGGATCCAGCAAAGGCCTATGGGTCGAGGAACTACCAGAAGTACTCTGGGCACACCGGACAACCTATAAGGACTCCACAGGAGAAACCCATTCTCCTTAGCATACGGATATGAAGCTGTCATACCGGCAGAAATCGGGGGTGACCTCCTACAAGGTTCAGCACTACGAGAGTAAGCAGAATGAAGGACTTATCAGAAACGAACCCACGACCTATCGACGAAGAGAAGAGAGAGAGAGATCGGCCATAAAAACAGCAATCTATCTACCAACAAAGGATGGCCCGCTTCTACAATAAAGGGATTCGGACACGCACCTTCATCCCGGGCGACCTGGTGCTAAGAAAGGTCACCCTAAATACTCCAAAGCCAGAGGAAGGCTCCATGGGCGCCAAGTGGGAAGGGCCCTACAAGGTGGTAAAAGTGGTGAAGCCAGGAGTGTACATCCTAGAACGGCTGGACGGCGCACAAGATTAAAAAAGCCATGGAACGCCGAGATGCTGAGAAAATACTTCCAGTAAACTCTCCATTCCTCCTTTTCGTTTGCAGCAAACACATAAGGGACATAAATTCGAATACAGAGCCTCTCTCAAAATGACCCACAGAGAGTTGTAAGAATGGCAGTATGTCCCCGAGTATGAATAAAAACTTTATTTTTTCCAAACGCTCTCCTAAAAATAAAACTTTACAAACCGTATTCAAAAACCTCGGGGACATGCTCAAAACGACGATCCAAAGCTAAAAACACGGAACTCTCGCAACTACCCGACCGCGGCTACCACCATAAAAAAGCACAAGTCACACCAGAATCGTTTGACTCCATACAAACGTCAAAAGACAAATCGAAGAGCATAGATCTGTGAGAAGCATACATAAGGGAGGAATATGCCCTAATGTTTCAATCGGCTCGGGACTGGATTAAGTCCGCCGAGGGCCTCTTCATAAATCGGCTCGGGGCTGGATTACATTCCGCCGAGGCCTCTTCATTATTCGGCTCGGGATCGGTTACGTCCCACCAAGTCACGTTTATTGGCCTGGGGACGGAACATTCCCTCAGTACCAAGTATCTCTCTTGGCTCGAGGTCCTCAGGGGCATGCTCGGTACATAGGATCCGTGAGAAGCATAGCACAGGGAGGGATGATACCCCCGTGGCGATTGTTTACTCCAGTGTTACCGAACATAAGGAGGAACATGCCCTTAATGTGTCAAAACACTCTTTTGATCCTTACTTACCCGATGTAATGGATCCGTGGGAAAGCATGGCACGGGGGTCATGACACCCCAGTGACGATTGTTAGCTCCAGTGATTCCGGACCTAAGGAGAAATATGCCCTTAGTGTCCCGGACACTCTTAGATCCATTCATCATCTTGGATCCGAGAGAGGTGCAACACGGGGATGCGTTATGCCCCTGTAGCGTGTGCCTACTCCAGCGTGGTAAGGAGGAGCCCTCATACAATACACAGGCTCCGCAGTGACCCGACGTGTAGAGGATGTGCCCTCACCATTCAAACGCTCTACTGATCCAAATCCTGGTTCGCCGGGACACTGAATTGAAAGATTCAGAATTATGTTTTGGAGACCTCGGACAGGACGCTGTCTTGAGGCATCCATGTTGTTGTTTATACTTGCAAAACATTTTTGGGATAAGTGCTAAGTCACCCCACCTTTTAATCTTTTTCCAAAGTTTTTTTTATTTTACGCCGGACTGGCAAGGGGACGCCCGTGCCAGATTTGGTAGGGCTTCAAAGGTTGATTCACTTCCCTTCTATACAAGTCCCAAAGATTACTCGGCTCGGGGCTGGATTTCGTTCCGCCAAGGTCACTTGGTTATTCGGCTCGGGTTCCGCCTTGTGATTCATTCAGCTCGGGTCGGGTTATATCCCACCGAGTCAAGCCCTTCGGACTGGGGACGTAACATTCCCCAGGCTCAAGTGCCTTTCTCAGCTCGGGGTCGGGTTACGTCCCACCGAGTCGGCCTTCTTTTCAGACTGGGGACGTAACATTCCCCCAGAGCCCAAGTCTTTCACTCAGCTCGGGGTCGGGTTACGTCCCACCGGGTCAGTCTTCTTTTAGACTGGAGAGATAACTTTCCCCCAGAGCTAAGTGTCTCACTCAGCTCGGCTGGTCGGATTATGCCCCTCGGCTCATGTTATCCCCCGAAGGGTCTCAAATGTTCGAAGAAAAAAAAAACAAAAGAAGAAAGAGATAAGAAAGACATAAAGATATATATATATATATATATATATATATATATATATCAAAATACAGCTTGAAATGTTATTACAAAAAAGCTAAGTATACACAGGGCCCCGTCCGGGTTACCCTTCCTCAATCAGCCCGCACGGGGCAGGATTTCTTCATCGGCTGGCTCAGAGGACGGGAGGATCGGCTCGACCTCAGGAGGGGGAACGGCAGCTGTGACCTCGACAATATGAGGGACCTCTGCTTCAAGGCTCGGAGGAGGAATCTCAGGACAATCCTCGCCGGGGACAGGAGCATCGGGTCGTCCCTCTTGAAAAACCTGGGAGATCGGAGCAACCGATCTCCGGATCCATCACACCCCTCCATCCCCCACTCGGAAGAAGGGGGGAGCCATTCTGAAACTCCTCCTCGGAGATCTCCCCCTTGCAGAAACTGATGGCCGCGTAGATAGGATCCATGTTCAGACCTGGCAGTACCATCGATATTAGTTCAGCACAATCGCCAACCCCTTCAAGGCGGATAGCATCCTCTCGGCCTCAAGATCGGCCTCTCTCCTCTCAAGATCATCCCGAGCCCGCACCATTTGTTCGTCGTTGGCCTTCAGTTTGGCTTCAACACTTGACACCTTCGCTTTCAAAGCGCCGATCTCAGATTGGGCAGCCTTCAAATCCTCCCTAGCAGAGTCGGCAAGTTTTCGCTCCAACGCGGCAGCAGCCTTAAAAGCCTTGTTTGTTTTAAAAGTCTCAATTGCAGTCGACTCTTGATTCTTATCACCTCCTCCCGCGCTCGGCAGTTTAGCCTCCACTTCTGTAAGACGATTCTGGAGTCTCTGGGCCTGACCACCCTCAGACAGTAGGCTCAAGAGGAGGTCCTTATTTTTAGCCATAAGGTAAGTAGCCTGCACAAAAACGAAGATATGAGATAGAAGAAACCGAGACCCGAAATCAGAATGGAGAAGGGTAAAACTACCTTTGCCATTTGGGAGCTCATCTCGGTCACCAGAGCCTCAAGAGAGATGTCCTCATATCTCGAAACCTCCCCCGGAGGAATCACCTCGGCCAGTTCATTAAATGTCGGCACTAAATGGGAAGTAGCCTCCCGGATGTCTTCCCCCAAATCATCCACACCGAGGATCACAGAACCTTTTCGCTTCTTGGAGGAGCCCCCAGATGATTTTTTCCCCCGATGGGCACCTTTCTTCTTGCCCTGGACGGGCTCCTCCTCCTCCTCCTTCTGAGCCAACTCGGTCTCCTCTGACCCGAACTACGCCAGCCTCCTCTTCCTAAAAGGCTTCGGCGGACTGACAAGACGAGCAGATCCTGATGACGGCGCACCAGAAGGAGAAGATAGACCTCGAGCAGCCGGCTGAACCTTCCCCTGAGACACCCTCCCAGCTTTCAACAGATTCACGATGTGCTCGGGAGGTTCCAGTATCAGCGCGGCCGACCTTCTTCATAGTACCGGCCAACTTCTCGAGATACTTTGGTCTCTTCGACATACCTGCAAAGAACAAGACAAAAAAAAAAGGTTCAGGACCTAAGCATACAAAAAAAGGGGGGAGAAAGAAGACATCAAACATGATAAATAAGCGAAGGAACCGGCTAAGAAGATCAACAGACATCTACCTATCCGACGACCGAGACCTGGGAGGAGCGGCCCGTATAAGTCCCGACTCAACAAAAGCTGCATCATTTACCAACTCCCTCCAAGACTGGCACCTACCGCCGAGCCCAGGATACCCCGCCTCCGGACTTGGCGGGAAACCTTGGGAGCATCCCTCCAACAGGCTGGGAGAAATAAAAGAGTCAGGACCCTAAATCATGAAGCTAAGAAGAAAAGATACATAAAGATGATAAAGAACCCCTAACCTCCCGATCTGAAGATGTCCGGAACGAGACGTCCTCTGTAAACGATCTCAGGACCCGGCCCCAATCCCCAGTAGCCCAGAACCAAAGATCCTTGAAATTCTTGTTAGAGTCAGGAAGTTTCTGGACAACGTTGGACGAACTATCATAAGCAGAGAGGTAATACCAACCGTGGTGAGTCTTTGGGTTGGACTTCAAAACGATATAACCTCTTCTTCACCTCTTCCAAAGAAGGTTCACCTAAACCTGCCCGGTGCCAAACCACATGTATACCGGGCCAAAGTCCTCCAACTATTTAAACTCAGTTGACAGGGGCAATCTCCATCTCGGCCAGCATCCAAGCAAAATAACGTTGCATCGGCAGCTGCAGCCCACACTCGAAAAAGGCAGGAAGAAGTGCACCGAGCCCTCGTCAGGTTGACTAGCGCGATCCATCGGGCCGGGAACTTGAAGGGCGATATCTATCAGAATATCGTATCGCTGGCGAAGTAGTGCGAGGTCATTTCAGTTATCTTGGAAGGACGGTTCATATCCAGAGCCGAGGAGCCAAGATCACCGGGCTCTGGATCCTTCCGAGGAACCCTTTGATGGTAAGAATTTTGTTCAATCTCAGAAAGAGTGGGGGTAGTGACAAGGTCTTCTACACTGGGTGCCCCCGAGCCCGAGGAGAGCTCTTCAGCAGGGGGAGTTGAGGGTTTAGCAGGATTTCAGGGGGAGAATTATTGTCAGACATCCCTAACACCCGGAAAACAAAAAAGGAAGGGGAAGTCAGTCTATAAACTAAGAAACTACTCAGTTTCTTCCGTCTTAGCTAAAACAGGTGGGTTCTAAAAGTGCCCTAAAGCAAAATCCAACAAAGCCTTAAGTCGTTCCTAGCAACATTCAAAAAAAAGCAAGACTCACAACACAAAAAGGGAAGAGGTCGT
>SKCR01002402.1:0-27699 GCA_019454045.1 Zanthoxylum bungeanum
GGTCTTAGTGGATTTTACTAACCGACCCGTGTTAGTAAATATTGACCAGGAACTTCTTTTAAGGATATACAACTAATAGTGCGTTTCCCAATATCAATTACAAACTACGTTATAACTGCACACAATATTATAAATCCTTGGGTCTTTGTCTAATATACATGTATCACATCCTTTGTGCAACAAGATTCAGAATCCCTCTGCGAAGCTTGGGAAAGATATAAGTATTTGTCAGAAAATGTCCTCATCATGAAATTGCAAAGTGGCTACAAGTCCAAACTTTCTATAATAGACTTTCTGGACTGATGAGAACCATAATTGATGCTGCTGCTGGAGGAGCTTTGATGGAAAAATGAGAAGATCAAGCTTGGGATTTAATTGAAGAAATGGCCAACAACAATTCTTTATGGCCAACAGAAAGGAGCATGATCCAACGAATCGCTGGAATTTATGAAGTTGGAGCCAACACAGCAGTAAATGCCAAGCTGGATCAAATATGCAAATTCATGGAAACTCTCAGCATGCAAGGTAATGTTGGATCCACAAGTTCACCATATGGAGGAGCACCAGAGACAAACCAACATGAAGAGACGGTGAATTATGTCAACAATTTCAACAGACAGTGGAACAATCCATATTCCAACACCTACAACCCAGGATGGAGGAATCATCCCAATTCGCATGGAGCAACAATTCAGGGCAAATGAACAATCCACCACCCGGATTCCAACAGCAAAACAAGGCCATGAGTATGAAAAAGAACCAGGAATAGCAGAAGTGATTGCCCAGTTGAAAAAAAGAAGAAGCAAAATACGACATTTTAGAAGCTGGGGTTCAAAATCAAAAAGTAAAATATGATGCTATGATTCAAAGTCAAGCAGCTTCTATAGAAACATTGAAAAATCAAATTGGACAAAATCTTCCCAACAACACAGAACCAAATCCAAGAAACTGAGGGAAGGAGCAATGTCAAGCCATTACTTTGAAAAGTGGTACTAAAATCAACAAAGATGTTGGAATCAAGGCATCCATTGAGGAAGTTCCAAAGGAAGCAGTTCCACAGATGGAGGAAAAAGAAGCAAAGGAAAAAGATCAAGAAAGATTAACTCCACCTCCACCTTTTCCATAGCGTCTCCGGAAAAACAAACTGGACAAGCAGTTTGTTCGATTCTTGGAGGTCTTCAAAAAGCTGCATATCAACATTCCTTTTGTAGAAGCGTTGGAAGAAATGCCCAGCTATGTCAAATTCATGAAAGACATTCTGTAACGAAAGCAGAGATTGGGAGATTACGAGACAGTAGCATTGACAGAAGAATGCAGCGCCATCATCCAGAGGAAGGTTCCCCCAAAGTTGAAAGATCCTGGCAGTTTCATCATTCCTTTCATCATAGGAGAACATAACTTTGGTAGGGCTTTGTGTGATCTAGGTGCAAGTGTTAACTTGATGTCTTTTTCTATTTTCAGGAAATTACAGATTGGAGAAACAATGGCCACCTCAATCTCTCTGTAACTTACTGATAGAATGCTCGTATTTTCGAGAGGTGTAGTTGAGGATGTGTTGGTCAAGCTTGACAACATTATTTTCCCAGCATGGAAGAAGACGAAGATGTACCAATTATCCTTCGGAGACTATTTTTTGCTATAGGTCGAACTATTATTGATGTACAAAAATGAGAACTAACCATGAAAGTGCAGGACCAAGAAGTTACCTTCAATGTTTCAAGGCCATGAAATTCCCGAGTGATGAAAATAAAGAGGAATGTTTCAGAATTGACGTTGTTGATAGTATCATCTAGGATACTGATGCAGTGCCACATCCCACAGATAAACTTGAAGCTTGCATCACCAACATGGCTGACAGCGAGCTAGATGCTGAAATTCTGGAATGTATCAACTATCTTGACAAACCATTTCACTTCAAATCGACACCACAAGTAAAAAGTCTGGAACTACCAAAAAAAGAGAGAATAAAGCCTTCGATTGAAGAACCACTGCAGCTGGAGCTAAAGCTGCTTCCGAGCCATCTCAGGTATACATTCTTAGGAAACTGTTATGAATTACCTGTGATTATTTATTCATCGCTAACATTGGAGCATGAAGAAAAGTTGCTGAGAGTGTTACGAGAACACAAGAAAGCCATTGGTTGGACTATAGCAGGCATTCGAGGCATTAGTCCATCATTTTGCATGCACAAAATTCTGATGAATGATGAGTACAAACCCACAGTGGAGCATCAATGGAGATTGAATCCAATCATGAAGGAGGTCGTAAAGAAAGAAATTATCAAATGGTTGGATGCTGGCATCATTTACCCCATCTCTAACAGCACTTAGGTGAGTCATATGCAGTGTGTGCCAAATAAATGAGGAATTACTGTAGTCACAAATGAAAAGAATGAGTTGATTCCAACAAGAACTGTGACTGGATGGAGAGTATGCATGGACTATAGGAAGCTGAACAAAGCAACAAAGAAATATCATTTTCCGCTGCCATTCATTGACCAGATGCTAGACAGATTGGTGGGACATGAGTTTTATTATTTTTGGATGGATACTCGGGGTACAATCAGATTTCCATTGCCCCAGAATATCATGAGAAAACCATTTTTACATGCCCGTATGGTACTTTTGCTTTCCGCAGGATGCCATTTGGACTATGTAATACTTTGCATGATGACAATCTTCTCAGATATGCTGGAATAAAGTATGGAGGTTTTCATGGATGATTTCTTTTTGTTCGGAGACTCTTTCGACTACTGCTTGCAAAATCTGGAACAAGTGTTACAAATATGTGAAGATACCAACCTTGTACTCAACTGGGAGAAATGCCACTTCATGGTGCAGAAAGACATCGTCGTTGGACATCGGATCTCACAAAAAGGATTTGTAGTTTTCTCAGACATGTTGGCTTTTATAGGAGATTTATCAAAGACTTCTCAAAGATTGCTAAACCTCTGTGCAATCTTCTGGAGAAAGATGTGCATTTCAACTTCACCAAAGAATGCCACGAAGCTTTTGAGATCCTGAAATAGAAGCTGGTATCTGCCCCCATCATAGTAGCACCAGACTGGACTCTTCCATTTTAGGTGATGTGCGATGCTAGTTATTTTACTGTAGGTGCAGTTCTGGGACAACACAAAGCAAAAAATTTCCACACCATTTACTACTCCAGCAGAAATTTGAATGAAGCTCAACTCAACTACACAACCACTGAAAAGGAGTTGCTCGCAGTTGTGTTTGCTTTTGATAAATTCTGCTCCTATCTGTTGTGTCCCAAAGTGGTTGTCTACACAGATCATTCAGCAATCAAATACTTGATCGCGAAGAAAGATGCCAACTCTAGATTGATCCGTTGGGTGCATCTACTGCAAGAATTTGACGTGGAAATCCGAGACATGAAAGGGATAGAAAACCAAGTGGCAGATCACTTATCAAGGCTCGAGAATGGAGAAACAGTTGGCAATGAACTGACAATCAAAGAAACTTTTCCATATGAACAGTTGTTTTCCATGAAACAATATGATGTCCCTTGGTATGCTGACTATGTAAATTACATAGTATCGGGAAAATGGTCGTTGGAATGGACACATCAGCAACAGAAGAAATTCTTCAAGGAAGTCAAGCATTCTGTTTGGGATGAACCGTACCTGTTCAAACGCTGTGCTGATCAATTACTGAGATGTTGTGTTCCATATTAGGAGGTCAATAGTGTCCTGCAGCATTATCATTCATCACCATAAGGCGGACACTTCAGCGGAAATAAAACTGCAGCCAAAGTCCTATAATAAGGTTTGTTTTGGCCCACTCTTTTTAAAGATGCTTATCTATTTGCTCTTCAATGTGACAGGTGCCAGAGAACAGGAAATATTTCAAGGAGAAATGAAGGACCTTTGTAAAACATTCTGGAAGTGGAGATATTTGATATATGGTGGATTGATTTTATGTGACCCTTTGTTCCATCATTCGGAAACCTATACATACTAGTTGCAGTAGACTCTGTCTCCAAATGGGTTGAAGCAATAGCACTGCCATAAAATTCCTTAAAAATAATATTTTCACTCTCTTCGGAACACATCGGGCTATTATCAGTGATGGTGGCACATATTTATGCAACAGATACTTTGATGCACTTCTATCCAAATACGGAGTTACTCATAAAGTTGCCACTGCCTACCATCCACAGTCAAATGGACAGGTTGAAGTTTCAAAAAGGGAGATCAAAAGAATCCTAGATAGAACCGTTGGATCAATAAGGATAGACTAGTGTACAAAACTGGATGATGCATTTTGGGCCTACCGAACATCTTACAAAACACCCATTGGTATGTCCCCATATCGAATGGTGTTTGGAAAAGCGTGCCATCTGCCAGTGGAGCTTGAACACAAAGCGTACTGGGCACTGAAGAAGTTAAATCTTGATCCACAAGCATTAGGAGAGAAACGACTCCACCAACTCAATGAATTGGAGGAATTTCACATACAGCCTTTTGAGAATGCCAAACTGTACAAAGAAAAGGCCAAGAATAGACCTGATGAGAAATTAGTGCGCATACAACTAGAACTAGGGCAGAGGGTACTGTTAAACAAATCAAGGTTGAAACTCTTCCCATGGAAGCCAAAATCACGGTGGTTAGGTCCATTCTTAATCACCAAAGTTTTACCAGATAAAGTCGTTGAGTTACATGATCCCAACTCCAACAAAATATTCAAGGTTAAAAACAAGGGTGTCAAGCACTACTGGGGAGAATCATTTGAGCGACAAAAAAAAATGTCACACTTTCAGATCCAGCCTAACGTTCGGGCAGTAATGTTTAGCTGATGACTTTAAATTTAGCGCTAGCAGGGAGGAAACCCATGAAAATTGTGTATATATTCAGATTTGGTGTGTTTTATTTTTGGTGTGTTTAATTTTATAGGTAAAGCCACATTTCAGGATGGTATCTTCACAAGTAATTTCCTTCTCTCGCTCAAAAATCTCTGATGAAAGTCTACAAGGCTCGCTTGGAACAAATGAGACTTCTGATGATCAAAGGTATTTCTAATGACATTCGTTGGATTATTGAAGCACGGGTCTGATTAGAAGGTGAGTCATCTGACTCTTTTATTTCATATCTGCCTGGTTTAGGAAGAAACACCTATGCTAAAAAGAGTAAGAGCTAAAAGAATGGGTGTTTGCTATAAATGTGCTCGTGTGACATGTAATACTCGTTGTCATTGTTTAGGAATGATGTCTGATAACCGTGAAGATAAAATTAAATTCATTAGGGATGGCTTGAGTAAGGAGTCTTTGGATGACATATCTAAGACTCTTGAGACACATTCCAGTGGATATGTGCATCATGCAATTCACATGTTATATACACAATTCCAAAAAGAACAACAACATTTAAGTCTCGGGAATCTGACTCTAAAAGACCATGTTTGCCAATTTATAAGAAAATTGGATGGGAAGCTTGTCCCTGACGCATAGACGTCATTCAAGCCGTTACTTCTTGTAAATATTATTTTCTCTTTGTATATATCTAATAATTATGATTTTTTTTTTGTTATTTTCTTTTATTTTCTCCAACATGATCCATACTTTTTGACTTTTAAGATTTATTTTACCTTTTAGCTAATAATTGTCATTTGGCAGGTACTAGTGCTATTATTACTCACCATTTTCAGGTTCTATAAATTCAACTCACTCTTGAAGACATCCAGAGTTAAGAAATAAAAAAATTGGAAGCCACTTCAAGAAGACGAGTTGTAAATATCTGTGTGTTTTGCGGTACTAGTGTTGGTTCTAAACCAGAATTTGTTGCAGCAGCACAGGAATTGGGTAGAGTCATTTCTGAAAAGGAATATGAACTTAGTATATGGCGGTGGCAATCTTGGACTAATGTGGATCGTTTCAATGGCTGTACAAAAAGGAGGTAGTTAAGTTCTGGGAATCATCCCGAACCTTTGGTGGAGGTGAATCTTATAGGACCATCAAACGGAGAGGAACTGATCGTGCCAGGTATGTCTGAACGACTGGTGAAATGATTAACCATGTTGATGCTTTTATTGCTTTGCCAGGAGGCTTGGGTACGATGGAGGAAATATTAACAGTGCTATCTTGGGGGAACTTGAACATACACCAGAAACCGATTGGACTATTTAATACTGATGGATTTTATGATTTTCTTTGTGTGTTTCTTGATGATGCCGCGAAGAAATGGGTTCATGTCAAAACCTGTAAAAGAACTCTTTTTCACTTCCAAAACTGCCCATGATTTAATTGACCAAATCTTAGCCTTTGAACCACAAATTGACCCTATCATTTCCAAGATAAACTGGTCTGATAACGATCATGGTAAAAAATGTCGAATAAATCTGGATCTTAACCTTTAATTTTCCTTTTAGATGTAGAATTTCAGCTAACCAGGTACAATATTCTAAACTCTTCTTCTACTTTTAAAGACATTGGGGACAATGTCTCATTTAGGTTTGTGGGAGGGGAATAGTTGACTAGTATCTTGTTTTTATTGTGTTGTATTTATTTGATTTTTAGTCTAAAATCAACAAAAAAATTCAAAATGTTTTTACAAAAATTAAAAAAATATTTTGTGTTTTTGTATTTTTAATTTGATTAATCGAGTGAAATTGGTGTGCGATAGTTGTGTAAAGAATTTCCACTCCTGAGACGTATCTTAACCTATTTCGTAACAAGTTAATTTTTGTTTATTTCCTTTTGAATTATTTAATTTGTGAATTCTCCATAAACCTGACTAAAATGGATCTTCATATGCTCAATTGACAGGTATTATCAACATGCATGGTAACATACAGCCATGAGATGTATTTGAAAAGTTTGTAATATTCATTACTCTAGTTTAATTGGAGGAAGCATCTAAAAAGCAATGGAATAAAAAAAGAAAAAGAAAAAAAAAATTGTGAAGAAAAAAAAATCGTCTGAGATCAGAGTTATTAAGTCCGCAGGGGTGTTTTAACACCTAGTGCCCTAAAACCAACTGGTTTGGGAGTCACTGGCCCAAAGCTCGCTACATGGATTGAAGATGTTGTAAAAAATATATTTATATCGGAAATCTGAGTAATTAGGTCTGTAGGGGTGTCTTAGCACCTAATGCCCTAAAGCCAACTAGTTTGGGAGTCACTGACCCAAAGCTCGCTACATGGATGAAAGATATTGTATATAAATAAAAAATTAAAAAAATCAAAAAAATATCAAAAATATTCCATTGCTAAAAAAGGTGTGAATTCTGATATAACTTTAGGACAAAAATATTACTCTATTTTCAACTACACTTATGAATATTGTGGGCACAATGACTTGATTAATACCTTGTTAGCTGTGTGTATGGAGAATGGTAAAAATAATGGGAGAATTTACTTATTTGGTAATTTAGAAAGAAAGAAAACAACTACTAACTTGGATAAGAAGTTTCACTTGTTTAGTCACTAACTTGTTTATTCTCTTTTCTCGTCTTTTTGCTTTTGTGTGCATTATATTGACGTTTGTGAGTATCGTCACTGTATGCCCTCACGAGACTACAACTCGTCCACTAGGGACACCTAGGGGTTTAAAGGCTTGTTACATACGCTAAATGTAACCATGATCCCTACGAAACTGGCTTAGTTTAATTTTAATTGTTTATTGTATTTTATTTTATTATTTTGCTCGAGGACTAGCAAAATGTTATGTTTGGGGGTGTGATGAGCGGAAAATATATCAATATTTACCGCCCATTTTACCTAATATTTTGTTTAGTTTCTCGGGTTTGATGAACGTTTTGATGTGTTGTAGTTTATTTTGCAAATAAAATAAAATCGGAACTCAATGGAATCAATAAGATTGATGTGGTAAACTTAAAATAAACTTGACGAAGGAATTTTAGGTTTCAGCCTTAGACTTAATAGCCAACGATCTTCCTTAATGATAGATAACCCTTAGTAGATTTCTTTCCATGATAGACATATACCTGTCGGGCGGGGGTAGCCACAATTGGAACTTAATCTTAATTAATTCAGGTAACTTGGTTAATATAGACATATGATTAATTGGGTTGCACTGGGTATTTGCATCTGACCATCGACAGAGGTTTTTGCATAATTTTGTGTTCCAGGTTAGTAAACCAATTTATTGCACAAACATGAGATAACCAATTTATCTTTAAAAGATATTGGAATGATTCACAACTCTGGATAGTTTCTTAATATTGAATTTCACTTAATTTACTTTCGAGCCATTTTATTTACTTGTTTAAATTTAAAGTCTCCATTCAATCAAACAATCAGTCCATTAGATAATTGTAAAAATTTGGCTTCATAAATTAATAGCTTAGGTATTAAGTCCTCATGGGATCGATACTTTTTATACTACTTGAACGATACGTACGCTTGCATTATATGCTTGTGATTACGCTGGTCATGCCAAAGCTGTCAGGACTACATCGATAGCTTAAGTTTGTCATTGACAAGTGAAGCCTTGACACGCCTCCTATGAACTTGCTAAGACTGTCACAACGATAATGGTTAGGACCAATTTAGGAGTCACAGTGAGTGTGATTGACAATGAGTTATCTACATGTGAATAAACTTAGGGGAGAACATGCCAAAGCTGTGAGTCAAAATATATTCATGGGGTCCACTTCATACTATGGAATTCGATTTAATTATTGAATTCTCATTTTCCGTTGGGGATTACAATATTACGTAAACTAATGAGAGTCATTGTTTGATTAAAAATCCATAACTAAGGCAGTGTGTAATATTATGAAAATTACCGCTTATGTTTTCCTTATTCTATAGTGCTCATAGAATTAAACTTTTATCCACTCCATGAATATTTTATATATGTGTTTTGACTTCACTTATGATTGCAGATTTCTAGATAGGTTCTAGATTAAGAGTAGGCTTGGATATTGTTAGATTATCTAAACTATCGGGAACTATTGTTCTGATTTTCTTGAAAAATCAAGATGGTTAGTTACTTAGTTACTAAGTCACGATAGGTAATCTAAATAGATATCTGTTTTAGGATATAATTCTGTAGAGAGAATAGTTTCTTATATAGTAAAGAGACATAAATTGATTCATGTCTCGAGATTCTTCACTGGCAATAAGAAAACCCCATTAGGTATTTATTTATCTGATAATGACATTTCTTGGCTTTATTGACCTTTAGAATGTTGGGGTTGGTGCTCAGAGCGCCAATTCCCGGTTGTATTTATGTTGAATACTTCTGTAAAACATTATTATTATGAATAATATATGCAGTTTCTATAATATAATCTATCTTTCTATATGGTAAAGACGTAATGACCCGAGATGATTAGTCATGATACAGTTGCAAAAACGTCGCAACGGACATTGAGAAGTATCATGACGTTGTCATTCTCAGACAGTTCCTGGTCAAGGTTTACACTACTTGGTCAGTATAGTAAACCCGTTGAGACCGGTACATGTCGTATACTGGAATATATGATTCCAATGGTTTCTCAATGAACCATTAGTCTTGGAGACTAGTATAGACGTGTAGGTGTTTATAGCGGATAAACACTGAACGACTCACCGAAGATTCTTAATGGATGGTACACCAGCGTCAATAAGAATCTTCATGGGTTGAGTAGCACTTGTGATTCTTAGACTTGAGATGCCATTGTGGGCACATGAGACATCTTCTACACTTAGACGGCAGTCACGTCACCGATCTATTTAGATCAGACCTCCGCCTGTTCGTTGGGTATAGACACCTCAGGGTGTCCTATGTGTATCAAGATAGGATCCGTCAGTTCTGTGTATCAGAGCATAGGTAGTCCATATGATTAGCAATCAGATAAAACCATGGGCCCATGTAAAGTTTAGAAGCTAGTTCTAAACATTCTTTTAGAGATTGCTAATGGAATAGTCGACTGGATAATCCCGATAGAGATTTGACGTTTACATCTATATCTCTGGGATTTATCCGGATACCTGTGACGGAGGAATTATACATTTGCCATGACCTCGACCTGTATGGTTCAGCGTGATTATCCGTGATCGTCATAATCTACGGGTGGATAGATTATGGACATGAAATTTGATTTCGTGACGGATATACCTGAATCTAGAGAGTCTCAATAATGAAACATACTCGTAGAGCACTAGAGCAACATTAATAAATAATATTGATTATTTATAAGTCGTTTAAAGGTTAAACGCAAGATACGTGCTAAAAGGACTAGATAGTCATTTGCCTAATTATTGTGTATTTACATTTAATGCTTGATTAATTTAAATACACATTAATTAATAGTCAAAATGAGTTATTTGAGTTATATCCTAAATGAATATAGGTTTTTAATATTTAATGTAAATATTATACATATATTTAATATATTTGTATTTGATTAATTAATTAATTATTTAATTGTTAAATGATTAAATTAATTAAAATATAAATATCTTACATTAGGATATTTAAAGTATATGATTATGTTGCCTTTGTTGACCAAGTTTTTAATATCTAATAAAGTGTTTTTAGATATTAATCAAGTTGACCAAACTTAGTTAAATGAAATTGAAATGAAAACTTGCCAATTAATGCTTGTAATTTCGGCCAAGGGTTTTTTATTACAAGTATATATTGTTTTCATTTCATCTTCATTTGATAACCTAATACACTTTACAAGAAACACCATTAAAAGAAAACAAGAAGCAAGTGAAGGGGAAAAGGAAAACTTAAAGAAAGGTTGGATTTTGTAAGTTTTTCAAACTTACTATTAGAAGGAATTTGTTCCTTAGGATCTAGGCACATCTTGTGATGTTCTTAAGTTATTATTTTCATTATTTCTTGTGTTTTTGATGATGGAAATTGGTTGAAAGTGTTGAGCATGTGTGATGAAGAAGCTTGTAACTATTGTAGTTATAATCATTCTTTTAAGGTTTTTGAAACCATGTTGCTAATCTAGAGTTATTGACCCACTCTTAAATGACCTAGATTTGATCTTGAGTTGTTTCATTGTGTTGAGACTTGGATTGGATGGAAGATGATGATTGAAGTAATTGATTTAATGTATTTGGTCTAATTTGTCCAATTTGTGGAAATTGAAGAATTAGGGTTCATGACCAATTCCAAATTTGGGGATTTTCATATATGTTGTGTATTTGTGTGTGTATATGATGCATATAAAGTTTCATGTTGATTGGATTTCATTTGGATGAGTTTTGAGACATGAAATGACCAAATGCCAAATTGGGCACCAAATGGTGCATTCGGCTTTGGCATAGAATTTTGGGGATTTTGTTGGTTTGGTGTTTTGATGTTTTGAACATCATAAGTTCATCTTGGAAATGATTTCGAATCAATCAAAATTGATTTGATCAATTTCGGACTAAAATGGACAAAAATACAAAGCAAGGGTATTTCGGTAATTCACTTAAAATTGTTTTATTGAATTTATTTTCATAATTTGATTATTGGAATATTAAATAATATGTTTATTTAATTAATCCGAGAAAAATTTTTGAAATCTGAAAATCGGATTTTCACCGCTTCCGCTGCGTTACCGGATTCACCCCCTAAAAACCCCTTCAAAATGGTATCAGAGCGAGTCTAATTCTAGGCACCTGATATGATTAGCCTTCATTGAATCAATGTTTAATCATGTTTTCTAGACTTTATGCATGCTTATTAGGATCTAAATTGGTTAGATTTAGGGTGTATGACACTTAGCGGAAAATCCCTAAATAATAAGGTTTGAATGTAATTTTTATTTGATGCATGTTATATGGTCCGTCTTGTCAATACGGTTTATGAATACTTCTTTGTGACTACATCCGAGACCGTGCCTCTGCTGTGAGGATGTAGCCGATAAAGATTTATTTATACCGGATGTATATCAGATACTAGGTAAATTCAAGTAAAAGCGGAATTCTGAACGTGCCATAGCTGTCAGGATTACATAAGTAACTTGAGTTTACCATTGACGAGTTTAACCTTGGTACGTCTCCTTGTGGGCCTGCCTTCGCAGCGACAATGAGAAACGGCCAGGACCGGATACTTAGGAGTCATTAGTGAATGATTGACAAATGAGTTGTCTACCTGATGAATATACGTAGGCGAGACCGTGCCTCTGCTGTGAGCCGAAATATATTCACGGGGTCCACTTTTCACTATTAGTATTTAATTTAATTATAAATATTTGTATTCTGTTTTGGGATTACAGTATTGCATGATTTAGTGGGAGAGGCATATTAGATTAAAAATCCATGATCTAGTTTATGCTTTTGATATATATGAAACTGCTTAATTTCTGCTAACCGTTTTTCGTGATCTATATGATAGATTGGCGATGGCGGCACAATCCACAAATCAGTTTGCGCGTATGCTTGATGCGAACAAACTGAAAGGCGTTGAGAACTTTGCAGACTGGGAATTGGATTTGAGGATTGTCCTCGATTCTGAAAAGCTGGGTTATGTTCTTGAGGGTCTGTTGCCCCTTGCAGTGGGTGCGGATGCTTCGGAGGAGGAACGTCAAGTTTTTGAAACTTGGAAGGATGATGATTTAAGGGTTAAATCATACATCCTTAGTTGACTGTCTCCGAAACTCAAGCAACAGTACTATGGTATGTTAGATTCCTATAGTATGATGACGCGATTGAGACAATCGTTTGAGAACCAGGAACAAGTGATTGTTCACAAAGTCGCCATGGAACTGTTCCATGCGCGTCTGGATGAGGGGCAGAGTGTCAGCCCACATGTTCTTCAGATGATCGATTTGATCGATCAATTGAGGCAACATAATCTCATCTTGAATGACATTCTCAGTAGGAGTGTCATTCTTGGTTCACTACCAGCTTCATTTCGCCAGTTTGTGATGTACTTCAACATGTACGGGACTGTCTGTACCTACCAGGAGCTACATAGGATGTTGCTCACGGCAGAAGAGGACCTTAAGAAGGGAGTACCGACTCGCCCTCCTAGAACTACTTCTCTTTCGACTTCTTCCCAAGGATGGTCCAAGGGAAAGAACAAGAAAGGCAAGAAGAAGAAGAAGGCTTTTGGTCCTCAACAACAGGCGAAGATTGCAAAGCCCAAAAGGGCTTCTGAAGACAAATGCCACCACTGCGGCAAAGTCGGGCACTGGAAAAGGAACTGTCCTGATTACATTGCCCAAGTGAGGAGAGACAGAGCTTCTACATCAGGTACTTTTATTTTTCCAGTTATTGATTTATCTTTGGCTTGTGAAGCCGTTACATCCAACTGGATTTTAGATTCTGCTTGTCCCATTCACATTTGCAATTCGTTGCAGGTGCTGAAGGAAAGTAGGAGGCTGAAGCCGGGAGATGCAGTTACGGTTCGGGAGTGGAGACTCTTTGGATGCAGTTGCAGTGGGAGTATGCGAGATCTCATTGCCGAATGGGACACTTTTGTTATATGACTGTCATTTTGTACCGGGATGTGTCACTAATATTATATCACTTTTTGTATTGGATACAAAAGGCTTTTGTATTAATATTAAGAATAGTTCTTTGTATTTATATGATAAAAATAATATTCAGATCCTTAGTTGTCCAAACCAGCATGGTCATTATACATTGCAAACTTCAAAAGATATATTAAGTACTGGAGTTAATAAACGTAATTTACCTGTAATTAATAATACTGAACTTTGGCATATGAGACTTGGTCACATTGGCGTTAAACGTCTTACCCAATTGGTTAGGAATGGTTTGATATCAGATCTTACCATTGAATCCTATCCAACTTGTGAATCCTGTATTCAGGGTAAGATGACCAAAGCCCCATTTTCTGGTGTTGGACACCGTGCCACTAACTTACTGGAACTCGTACATTCTGATGTATGTGGTCCACTAAGTCAAACTGCTCACAGTGGTTATTCGTACTTCGTTACCTTTACCAATGATTTATCACGGTACGGTTATGTGTATTTGATGCGACATAAATCGGAAACCTTTGAAAAGTTCAAAGAGTTCCGAAATGAAGTAGAAAAAAAAACTGGTAAATATATTAAATGCCTTCGATCAGATCGAGGCGGTGAATATATGAGTGGTGAGTTCATGGATTATATGAAGGAGAATGGGATTCTCGCTCAATATACTCCTACAGGTACACCACAGCACAATGGTGTATCTGAAAGGAGAAATCAGACTTTATTGGATATGGTCCGATCGATGTTGAGTTTCACAGATCTGCCCTATTACTTATGGGGTTACTCTCTCTTAACAGCCGCACATCTTTTGAATAAGATTCCTTCAAAGGCTGTTCCTACGACACCGTATCAGATATGGTTCGGTAGGAGACCAAATCTTAATTATATTAAGGTTTGGGGTTGTCCTGCCTATGTCAGGGTGACTCAGCAAGATAAGCTTTCGCCTCGGGGGCAAAAGTTTAGGTTTGTCGGATATCCTTCGAATACGATGGGATATTTGTTCTATGACACCGAGCATCGAAATGTGTTCGTAGCTCGCTTCGTAAAATTTCTAGAAGTAGAATTTTTGTCAGAAGGTGGTAATCATAGACAGGTTGAGCTTGATGAAGTCCAACCTGAAAACAACGAACCAATGGAGGAACCTGGAGTTCAAGTAGATGAAGGACCTTCAACACACACACTCCGTAGGTCGGAAAGGGTATCTAGACCTCCTGAATGCTTGTATTTGATACAAGAAAAGAGTCTGGATGTTCTCTTAGTTGAAGAGACAGATCATTTCACCTATAGAGAATCGATGTTGGACATCGACTCCGTGAAATGGCAAAGTGCCATAGAATCCGAGATTGACTCAATGCATGAAAATCAAGTTTGGGACTTGATTCCGCTTCCCGAAGGAATTGTTCCTATCGGTGGTTGTAAATGGGTTTACAAGAGGAAGCGCGGGCCTGACGGTAAGGTTGAAACTTACAAGGCCCGACTGGTAGCAAAAGGTTACACGCAGCGACCTGGCGTCGACTACGATGAAACCTTTTCGCCGGTGGCAGTGCTTAAGTCTATCCGGATTTTTCTTTCTATAGCTGCGTATCATGACTACGAGATTTGGCAAATGGATGTCAAAACGGCTTTTCTAAATGGATTTCTTGATGAAGAAATCTATATGGAACAGCCGGAAGGTTCACATCCAGCGAAACCTCGGGTATGGTATGTAAGCTTAAGAAGTCCATTTATGGACATAAACAAGCTTAACGAAGTTGGAATCTTTGATTCGATGAGATTATTAGATCGTCTAGTTTTCTCAAGAATTCGGAAGAATCCTGTGTCTATCAGAAAGCCAGTGGGAGCATGGTCGTATTTTTAGTCCTATATGTTGATGACATCCTAATCATTGGGAATGATTTAGGTATGTTACAAGGCGTCAAAGCGTACCTCTGTAAGAATTTCTCCATGAAGGACCTGGGAGAAGCTTCCTATGTTTTAAGGATAAAACTCTATAGAGATAGACAAAGGAGGCTGATTGGGTTATCCCAATCAACGTACATAGATAAGATCTTGGAACGGTATAGCTTTGGTAACTGTAAGACAGCAAACATACCGTTCAGACATGGGATTAATCTTTCTAAGAAGATGTGTCCACAAATAGAAGATGAGAAGGTTAGAATGTCTAACCTGTTAGACAGTTATGACCCATAGCGTCACTATTTTGTAAATGATATTGTATTATTGTACAAAATTAACTATGTAGTAATGAAATTGCCTTTTACCGTTTTGTAATTTATTTACTTTGATATATAAATGGTAAAAGTCCCTATGATTAGTTCCGGATTGTGATGATATGAGACGGTATCAATCCATAAAGGTTTAATCATTAAATATCCCTAGTCGTAGTATTATCGAGATTGGACATCGATAATGCGGAATAGACTAGTACTGCACTTGTGTATGTTGTGAGGGCACAACGGCATAGTTCTCATATATTTAAGTATAGGATACTTATGCAAGTGCGGTAGGAGGTTGTGTTTTACCGATGGTACGAAAACAGCTTCGCTCTGGATAGACCCCGCGGAATCCCATTGGTAGTATGTCTGCGTGTCTATGGGAGTCCGCTTCAGGGTAGGTGCATATGATCTTAACCTGAGACTTGCATCGCTAGTACTTACGACAATCGGTAAACTTTAGTTTTGGTGGTCCAGGGCTTTAACGGGTTCTGTGTACACCTCTTCTGGATTTATCGAGAATCGTAGTGTATTGGGTGTGATGTCAAGATGGAAGTATCACTTCAGACATATGGAGATGATGATCGCGAGGGATACAGAACTAGTACTCTATAATGGTTGCAACCATCGGGATAATATGACTAGGTCAGGATTATCCGATTCAAAGAGACTGGTGCTTGATGTCCGATATGTGTATCGTACGGGGCAGACACATCTCCAGCCCCAGGCCTTACATGTGATCATCCGATACTGGTTCGATATACACTATACTACGGTATACTACGCCTGTTATAGATCTTATATTCCAATAAGAATATTTCTGGAGAATTGGGTAGGCATGGCGTTTTGCTAGAGGCTACCCTTGTCTTGTAAATCGGTAAAAACGTAGTACTTGGTACGTACGTATTCAGATAATCTGACGGCCGTATTTACTGCCAACATATCCAGAGATCTCTTGGGTCGCTTCCCGAAGATTCACCAATGACGTATGATTCAAACTCGATTAATCTTGGATTAATTACGGAGAGACTTTTTCTTGGATAAAGTACTATACAAAGAGAGAGAACGATTAATTTGGAATTAATCGTAAAAATATTATATTCGATATAATAATCGAAATTCGATTTCGACGCGAAATTAAAATTAGATTTTAATTCGGGCAAACGAGTTAATTTAGAATTAATTCGTTAGCGACGTAAATAATAATTTCGCTAGGCGCAATTATTTATTTAAATTCGATTTAATTAACGTCGCGACGTAAGTTCGGTATTTCGGAAATATCGAACCCGAACGCGTGAGTGCACGTGGGCCCACTTTCATTTGGAAACGTGTGGGGCCCACATGACACATGTCATATTATGCATTATTTAATTCTAATGCATTGCATGGAGATAGTGTACAATGCACTCAATGGTTTTGCATGGAAATTGAGTGTTTGACACTCTAAGCCATTGCATGATTTGTGTCATAAGTTTATTATTAATTTAATAAATATTATGGCATAAATATAAATTGATTTTTTGTAACAAAAATTCATTCAACTTTTCTCTCTCACTTTCCCGAAACTACAAGCAGTTTTTGGCTCTCCATTTCTTCAATTTTTGTGGCAAGATTTGAAGAAGTTGTGCATTCAAAATCACAACAAAGGCTAGCACCTTCAAGGGATCATACATAGGTGATATGGGAAACTAATCCTTGAGCTTGGAAGGATCAAACTCGACTTGGAGTCCCTCTTTTCTTCTTGGCCGAGAGCTTCACTGCACAAGGGAGGAGTTTTCGCATCATCTAAGCATCCATTTTCAAGTATTGTGAGTATGATTCCGCCATACTTCAATTTATTCATTCATGTATTTATATATTTTGCTTGTTCTTGTTGATCTTGGGGCTTGGTAATTATTTCCAACAATGGTATCATTGAGCTTAAAGAGCATGCAAATATATTAGGATGTTATTTGGGGAAAATTGTATGAAGCATGATTTGATGAGTTTGCTTGATTAAATATGCCTAGATGTATGTTATTTAGATTATACATCATCAATTTCATGGAAAATAAATTGGATTAATTTTTTCCAACCCAATGAGGCTTGGCCGAATACATGCAAGCATATGGACTAGATGATTTTTTAATTTTAAGACATTAGATGACTTGAAATAATATGGAATGATGATTTGTAACTCGATTGGATTGAAAACGAAATCGGAACCATTTTAATCACCTTGGCCGAATGCTTGATGGAGGATTAGGGACTTGATTTTTTGATTAAATAATGTTGGACATATATTTAAGATAAAAATATGATTAATGGATTAATTTGATATTTTGGGAATATTGATTTAAAGGATTAATCATTCAATTACACTTTAATTAATTAAGTTATAAAATTTGGAATTTTAAAATTTGGTTAATTGGATTTAATTTTGAATTGGGCCTAAAACTATTATATTTGGACATAATGGGCTTGGTTGGGCCAAGCAGATTTGGACCATTTGGATTGGATCCAAAATGGGCCTAAATCACACCATTTAAGCCCAAATGTAATAAATGGGCTTTTATGTTTAATTGGGCCTTATGGGCTTGATATTGATTTTATGGCATATGATGGTGATTCCTTATTGGGCTTGGTAATTGCGTTTGACCCATACATTGACCAAAACCCAAGCCTAAAGAAATCAATTGAAAGCCCATCGGACTTTAATTAAACGGACATTAGATGTTAGTTGGGCTTTGAGACCCGATTGTATTAGATTTGGAATCTAAGTTATAAAAGCACAATAAAAGTGTAAATATTTAATTTAGAATTAAATAAAATGATTAGTATTGAATACGACTTAAATTGGATTTAACGAGTAGTTCGATATAATTCGTGAATTCATACTATAAGTATTTATTCTCAAAACGAGTTGGACTCGTGCAAATGCAAACAATTGTTTGAACATTGTATTGTCACCTAATTAAAGACTAATTAATTGGATTTGATTGGTTGTATAACATGCCTTGAATGAATGAATGTGGATGTGATGTATGAATAGTGTATATCGGATGGATATTAGAAGGGAAGGGTAATTTTAGAAATTATTGTAAATTTAGAATTTATAAATTGGACCTGCGTGTCCAGCCTTTCTCTTATTGTCTCTTTATATTCTCTTCTCACCTAATTCCCCTCAATGTAAATGAGGTTTCTCTTATTGTATTATGTAATTGGGTAAGAGTAGAATAGTGCTAGCGGGGAGAGGAAAGGGAGTGATTTGTTCTAGGAACAAGTTGTTGTTCATATCCATCCGTATATCGCTATTACTTTACTTTACGCGCTTTATGATGTTTTAGAAGCATGCTTAAGGGTGTATGATGATGAGACCTAACAAAGATAAATTAATTGGTTGCCAATTACGCGAAAAATCCCTCAAACAATATTAAGCGATTTTCCTTCCGTTGAATGATTCTTTCTCAAGATCCGAAATTGGCATTGGTTTGTTGGCCAAAGTCAAGACCTTTGTCAATTGAGGATGTGTTAGAATCATGAGAGTTTTGTTCCACATCGGTGTCCTATCCAAGTTGTGATTTGTTGGCCAAAGTCAAGATCACTTCTTGTCCATCGACATTGATTACGAAACTTTCCTCGTCAATGGGTCCCGCTTAACTGGATTCATTAGGGTTGTTGTGCCAAAGCCAAGGCTTAGTTGATTCAGAGGAAATGGTTAGGAAAATGTATTGGATGCATTGACATATGTATATGTTTCGGACTTGGATGTCCACCTACCGGATCTAGGAATTGGATGGGATCCAATTGATCTTCGAGATCTACCTAGTTAAATATCATACAATTGTTGGCCAAAGTCAAGGTTGTGTGTTATTTAACGGGATCCTAGCCCACTAGGAAATTGGATTTCCCGAGTACTCAACAGAGGGTTAGAGACTTGCAGAAAATAGTGGGAGGCTAGTATTGAATTTGCAATTATCGTTCAGATACTTAGCTTTACGCGCTTACAAAACTTATTTCGTCAATTTTTCCACATTAGTTGGACTAATATAATGTTATTTTTTATGTAACAGTTTGACTGTACCCACATATCGTTAACTAGAAAATTAGATTATCGTAGTTAAGATGGCAAACAAGGGAAATGTCCGTGACATAATCATGGGTGATAATGTGTTCAAGGGCACCAACTTCGCCGACTGGGAAATGAACCTAAGGATAGTCCTTGGGGCGGAGAGGATACTGTATACGATACAAAAACCTCTCGGGCCTAAGCCCACTGAGCCACTTGAGCTGGAGTTATGGAAAACTCACAGTGATGATTGTGACACGGCTCAGTCGATCATGCTTGCTTCAATGACTCAACACTTTCGCCGCCAGAATAGGGACTTGGATCCTTATAATATGATGGCAAAATTGAAAGATCTTCACCGCACTAATAAGCGGATGGCGAGGTACGAGTTAGTGAAGAAAATCTTTCGCTCCCGTATGACTGATGGTAGTTCTGTTGAGGTCCATGGGACTCAAATGATAGCCGATATTGATGAATTGGCTAATATGGGTATAGTCTTGGAGGCTGAGCTGTCTATAGATGTACTTCTAACTACCCGATACTTGGAGACAGATTGTCATCAACTACAAATTGATGAATTCGGATGATACTCTTGGAGAAAGAGCTTCTGAAAGGCAACAAGCGCGAGGCGCACTTTGCATCAACATCTCAAACGCCGAAAGCTGGGCTCAAGGCAACTGGGGGTGTTAAGAAGAAAAAGCATAGAAACAAAGGCAAGGCCAAGTCAACAAAGGCTTCTGGGAAGCCAAGGGACAAGTCTCAAGATGTTTGCTGAAATGCGGCAAGAAATGTCACTGGAAGCGTGACTGCCGCATGAACAAGGGACACAATGAGGACATACAGGCGGGCAAGGCACCGGCCTCAGGTATGTTTGTTATTGAGATAAATATGACTACTTCTAGTCTAATAAAAATTGGATTTTTGATTCTGGCTGTGGTTCTCATATTTGTACTGATGTGCAGGATCTGCATGATAGCAGGAGACTGGCTTCGGGGGAGGTAGATCTACGAGTTGGAAATGGAACTTCTGTTGCTGTTTTAGCCGTAGGCACTTTTGTTTTGGAACTGTAAGAGTTCAAAATCAAGGTCCCAAGGATCACAATCTGCATAAAAACCGCATATGAACACATCAAGGAGGTGCGGAATATACTCACATTGAATTTCGGTTTTGATGAATGAAGAACAAGGTGCGATTTTAAGCTCCCTCCAAGCTCGGCAGTAGCTTCTCCTTGCAGTGGGCTGTGCGATTTGAACTGGTTTGGACTCCACCATTTTCGGCCATGCAAGACTCCATTGAAGCTCCAAGCTTCAAGCTTTCCAAGCTCATGAAGACACTTCCCTATCACCTATGTATTACTCAAGGTGTGCTAGCACTTGTACATCTTCCATTTTGCTTCTCAAAAATTCGGTGAACCAGAAAAATAAGAGAAGAAAAACGCACCATGCGTGAAGAAGATGAAGAAGAAAAAGAGAGGGAAAGAGAGACCGTGTACTGCATGTGTGAGAGAGAAGGCAAATTGTTTTACTTATATTTATATTTTATTTCCAAAATAAAATCAAATATAAAAGCCTTTTCATTTACCAAATACAAAAGTCAAAAAAGCAAAAGGCTTTCATCATTTCAACTTTTACTTTAAGTCACATCACATCACTTTAATAAAGTGACATGTTGTCAAGTCACATCACTCAAAGTGACAATTGATTTGACGATTGATGCGACTAGCGATTTGACGCTTGATGTGACTTGCGTGCCGCGCTCTCGAATTCGAAATGCGAATGCGCTCGCAATCACTCTCGGGCTCGGGTTCGCTAATTCCAAATTAACGAATTTTCCGTCGCGTCGTAATTAAATGATTACGCCTAGCGAATTCACTATTCACGTCGCTAACGAATTAATTCTAAATTAATTCGTTCGCCCGAATTAAAATCTAATTTTAATTCCGCGTCGAAATCCAATTTCTAATAATATATCGAATATTATTTTATTTATCGATTAATTCCAAATTAATCGTTCTCTCTCTTTAATTAATATTTTATCCCAGATAAAATATCTCCGCAATTAATCCCAGATTAATTTTCTCTCTCTCTCGAATTAATCCCAGATTAATTCTATCTCTCTCTTTAATTAATCCCTGATTAATTAAGTGCGAGTTATACATCATCGGTGAATCTTCAGGAAGCGACCCATGAGATCTCCGGATATGTTGGCAGTAAATACGATCGTCGGACTGTCCGAACACGTAAGTACCTCGTACTACGTTTATATCGATTTACAAGACAAGGTTGGCTTCTAGCAAAGCGCCATGCCTACCCAATTCTCCAGAAATATTCTTACAGGAATATATAGATCTGTATCAAGCGTAGTATACCGTAGTATTGTGTATATTGGCCCAGTATCGGATAATCACGTGCTAGGGCTGGGGCTGGATAAGTGTCTACCCCGTCCGAAACACATATCGGATGTCTGGTAACATAGTCTCTATAATCGGATATACATGACCTGGTCACAATATCCCGATTGGTTGCGCAACACTCAAGAGTACTAGTACCGTATCCTGCGTGACATCAACTCCAATATGACTGAAGTGACACTTCCGTCTTGACATCACACCCAATACTCTACGACTCTCTGATAAACCCAGAAGTGGTGTACTCAGAACCTGTAAAAGTCCCCTACCACCAAAACCAAAGTTTATCGATTATCGTCAGTATTAGCGATGTAAGTCTCAGGTTAAGACCATACACACCTACCTTGATTTCGGCCTCCCATAGACACATAGTCATAATACCAATGGGATTCCGAGGGGTCTATCCAGAGCGAAGCTGTTTCCCGTACCATCGGTGAAACACGACCTCCTATCGCACTTGCATAAGTATCCAATACTTATATATATGAGAACTATGCCGTTGTGCCCTCACAACACGCACAAGTGCAATACTAGCCTATTCCGCATTATCGATGTCCTGTCTCGATAATACTACGGCTAGGGATATTTAATGATTAATCCTTCGTGGACTGATACTGTCTCATATCATCTCAATCCAGGAACTAATCATAGGGACCTCTCTTCATTTATATATCTATGGTGATCTAATCACAAATGATGAGAGTGCAATTTCCTTATTACATAGTTAATTTGCTACAACAACACAATGATCTGTGCAAATAGTGACGCTATGGGTCATTTTGTCCAACAGAAACTGCCCTCGGGGCATGTACTTAAACTAAATGACTGTTATTTTGTTCCTAGTTTAACTAGGAATATTATTTCTGTATCTTTGTTAACCCAGTATGGGTACACTTTTGTATTTAAAAACACCAGGTGTTATTTATATAAGATGATGCAGAAATTTGCACTGCCGATGCAAATAATGGTCTTTATATTTTGAATATAAATAAATCTCCCAAATGTAAAATAACAAACAAAAGGCTCAAAATGAGTAATCCAAAGGAAGAAACTTATTTGTGGCATTGTCGTCTGGGACACATCAACAAGACTCGCATATCCACACTTTCGAAGAGTGGGTACTTGGACGGATTTGATCCAAATTCATATGACGTCTGCGAATCTTGTTTATTAGGCAAAATGCCTAAATCACCTTTTAGTGGTAAAGGTGAACGGCCCACTGAACTGTTAGCCCTCGTTCATAGTGACGTTTGTGGGCCCATGTCTAGCCAGGCTAGAGGTGGATATCGATACTTCGTAACCTTTACGGATGATGCATCACGTTATGGTTATGTGTATCTAATGATGCACAAGTCAGAAACTTTTGAGAAATTCAAAGAGTTTCGACACGAAGTTGAGAAACAAACAGGCAAGAGTATTAAGACATTACGGTCGGACCGTGGTGGCGAATACTTAAGTAATGAGTTTCAAGATTACTTGAAAGAATATGGTATTCTTTCACAGTGGACTCCTCCTGGAACACCACAATTAAATGGTGTGTCTGAACGGAGAAACCGTACCTTGCTTGACATGGTAAGGTCGATGATGAGTCGCACTAAGCTACCTATATCCTTCTGGGGACATGCATTAGAAAGTGCAATTCTTATTTTGAATAGGGTTCCGTCAAAGTCTGTTGAACAGACTCCGTATAAGATATGGACAGGAAAGAAACCAGGTTCTCATTCCTGAAGATTTGGGGTTGCTGGGCATACGTCAAACGTTTGGAAGGTACCAAACTTGAACCCAAATCAGATAAATGCATATTTGTTGGATATCCTAGGGAAACCAAAGGATATTACTTCTATTACCCACAGAGAACAAAGTATTTGTTGCTCTACATGCGGTTTTCCTTGAGAGGAATTCCTAAATGCAGTGTTTAGTGGGAGGAAGTAGAACTCGATGAAAGTCGTAGTAATACTGTTCCTGGCAATGAATCGAGAACGGAACATGAACAGTCCATCCAGGATGAGACTGAACCACAATCTTCAATTACACAAGGACTACGTAGGACGGAGAGAGTCAGGGTAATACCTGAGAGGTATGGATTCCTGATCTCACCTCATGTAGATATTAATCTTATTGAGGATACTGAACCGGCTACGTATGAGGAAGCGATACAAGGTATCGAATCCACTTTATGGCAAGAGGCCCTGAAGGCCGAAATGGATTCCATGTATACCAACCAAGTTTGGACACTAGTTGATGCACCAGAAGGCGTAAAGCCTATTGGATGCAAATGGGTCTTCAAGAAGAAGACCGACATAGATGGCAACGTACAACCGTACAAAGCTAGGCTCGTAGCGAAGGGGTATCGTCAACAACTTGGAGTTGATTATGACGAAACTTTCTCACCCGTTGCCATGATTAAATCCATTCGGATAATGCTTGCGATATCTGCATATTACGATTACGAAATATGGCATATGGACGTTAAAACCGCTTTCCTTAACGGAAACCTGTTGGAGGATGTTTATATGCAACAACCTGACGGTTTTATCGCACCAAGACTTGCAAAAAAGGTTTGTAAGTTAAATCGGTCCATTTATGGACTGAAGCAAGCATCGAGGTCATGGAACCAACGTTTTGATGAGGTCATAAAAGAATATGATTTCATTCAAAACGTAGATGATCCTTGTGTATATAAGAAGGTTAGTGGGAGTGCACTGACTTTTATTGTCCTTTATGTCGACGATGTATTGCTTATAGGCAATGACATTCCCATGTTAACGTCGGTGAAAGCTTGGCTTTCATTGAAATTCTCCATGAAAGATCTGGGTGAAGCAGCTTTTATTCTAGGAATAAAGATCTACAGGGATAGATCTAGAAGGCTACTTGGACTCTCCCAGAGTACATATATTGATAAAGTGTTGAAGAGATTCAACATGGATCAGTCCAAGAGGGGACTGTTGCCAACATCACATGGCGTCTATCTATCTAGGGACATGTGTCCTAAAACACAAGATGAGAGAGACAACATGAGTCAGACTCCATTCGCCTCGGCAGTTGGATCGATCATGTATGCCATGATATGTACACGACCTGATGTGTCATATGCTTTGAGCATGTGTAGTCGATATCAGGCCGATCCAGGAAAGGATCACTGGATGGCGGTTAAGAGTATCCTTAGGTATCTTAAGAGAACTAAGGATGTTTTCTTAATCTATGGAGATGGAGAACTTGAGGTATCTGGGTATACCGATGCAAGTTTCCAAACCGACAGATACGACTTCAAGTCGCAAACCGGGTACATATTTTGCTGAATAACGGAGCAGTGAGCTGGAAATCTTCCAAGCAAGATACTGTTGCCGATTCAACAACTGAAGCGGAGTACATTGCAGCAGCTGAAGCAGCAAGGAGCGGTTTGGATCCGAAAATTCCTAGTTGGATTAGGAGTAGTTCCATTAGCAGCTGAGCCGTTCTATTGTATTGTGACAATAGCGGGGCCATAGCGCAGGCTAAGGAACCAAGGTCTCATCAACGATCCAAACATGTTCTTCGACGATTCCATCTGATTCGAGAGATCATACATCGTGGCGATGTGAAGATCGAAAAGATCGCATCAGAGGACAACATTGCAGATCCGCTGACGAAAACAATTCCTCGGGAAAAGTTGAGCGACACATACATAGTTCGGGTATTAGATGCTTGAGTGACTGGCTATAGGCCAAGTGGGAGATTGTTAGACAGTTATGACCCATAGCGTCACTATTTTGTAAATGATATGTATTATTGTACAAAATTAACTATGTAGTAATGAAATTGCCTTTTACCGTTTTGTAATTTATTTACTTTGATATATAAATGGTAAAAGTCCCTATGATTAGTTCCGGATTGTGATGATATGAGACGGTATCAATCCATAAAGGTTTAATCATTAAATATCCCTAGTCGTAGTATTATCGAGATTGGACATCGATAATGCGGAATAGACTAGTACTGCACTTGTGCATGTTGTGAGGGCACAATGGCATAGTTCTCATATATTTAAGTATAGGATACTTATGCAAGTGCGGGGTAGGAGGTTGTGTTTTACCGATGGTACGAAAACAGCTTCGCTCTGGATAGACCCCGCGGAATCCCATTGGTAGTATGTCTGCGTGTCTATGGGAGTCTGCTTCAGGGTAGGTGCATATGATCTTAACCTGAGACTTGCATCGCTAGTACTTACGACAATCGGTAAACTTTAGTTTTGGTGGTCCAGGGCTTTAACGGGTTCTGTGTACACCTCTTCTGGATTTATCGAGAATCGTAGTGTATTGGGTGTGATGTCAAGATGGAAGTATCACTTCACACATATGGAGATGATGATCGCGAGGGATACAGAACTAGTACTCTATAATGGTTGCAACCATCGGGATAATATGACTAGGTCAGGATTATCTGATTCAAAGAGACTGGTTGCTTGATGTCCGATATGTGTATCGTACGGGGCAGACACATCTCCAGCCCCAGGCCTTACATGTGATCATCCGATACTGGTTCGATATACACTATACTACGGTATACTACGCCTGTTATAGATCTTATATTCCAATAAGAATATTTCTGGAGAATTGGGTAGGCATGGCGTTTTGCTAGAGGCTAACCTTGTCTTGTAAATCGGTAAAAACGTAGTACTTGGTACGTACGTATTCAGATAATCTGACGGTCGTATTTACTGCCAACATATCCAGAGATCTCTTGGGTCGCTTCCCGAAGATTCACCAATGACGTATGATTCAAACTCGATTAATCTTGGATTAATTACGGAGAGACTTTATCTTGGATAAAGTACTATACAAAGAGAGAGAACGATTAATTTGGAATTAATCGTAAAAATATTATATTCGATATAATAATCGAAATTCGATTTCGACGCGAAATTAAAATTAGATTTTAATTCGGGCAAACGAGTTAATTTAGAATTAATTCGTTAGCGACGTAAATAATAATTTCGCTAGGCGCAATTATTTATTTAAATTCGATTTAATTAACGTCGCGACGTAAGTTCGGTATTTCGGAAATATCGAACCCGAACGCGTGGGGCCCACATGACACATGTCATATTATGCATTATTTAATTCTAATGCATTGCATAGAGATAGTGTACTATGCACTCAATGGTTTTGCATGGAAATTGAGTGTTTGACACTCTAAGCCATTGCATGATTTGTGTCATAAGTTTATTATTAATTTAATAAATATTATGGCATAAATATAAATTGATTTTTTGTAACAAAAATTTTCAACTTTTCTCTCTCACTTTGCCGAAACTACAAGCAGTTTTTGGCTCTCCATTTCTTCAATTTTTGTGGCAAGATTTGAAGAAGTTGTGCATTCAAAATCACAACAAAGGCTAGCACCTTCAAGGGATCATACATAGGTGATATGGGAAACTAATCCTTGAGCTTGGAAGGATCAAACTCGACTTGGAGTCCCTCTTTTTCTTCTTGGCCGAGAGCTTCACTGCACAATGGAGGAGTTTCGCATCATCTAAGCATCCATTTTCAAGTATTGTGAGTATGATTCCGCCATACTTCAATTATTCATTCATGTATTCATATATTTTGCTTGTTCTTGTTGATCTTGGGGCTTGCTA
>SKCR01002403.1:0-27821 GCA_019454045.1 Zanthoxylum bungeanum
TACCCAACATATCCTGGAAGATCTCAACCTAGGTACCACAATTCCATTAACTTCCACAGGTTCAGGCTCCCCTTGATATCCTGAAGCTTTCACAAAACACTCTATCAGTTTCAGGCCTTTTTTCTTGACCTTCGGTTTTCTTTATCAGATTTGTACCCAAAACCTTTCCGAGTAGTCTGTCCTCTGAAATATGGCAGTTTGAACCTTCACCCGGTTCAAACTTCATTTTTTTCATGATCCTAGCCACCATAGGATCCACCCATTCCTCAAAAGTAGCTGACACCTGAAACCTCGTGAAAGGTTGTATCTCCAAGGCAGCCACGGCATTATCTACCTCAGCCCGGATAGTAACAACTTCTCCCTCATACGAGAACTTGATCATCTGATGTAAAGTGGAAGGCACGCCCCCAAGTTTGTGAAAACAAGGCCTTCCCAACAACAAGGCAAAAGTGGTTGGGATGTCCAGCACTGTAAACTCAACTTCATCTTTAACAGGGCCTACCTTGACCATAGCCACAAAATTACCTTCAACTCCATTTTTGCTGTCATCATAAGCCTTAATAGTCATGCTGGAGGGGTCAAAGTCTGTTGCTTTCATACCCAATCTTGCCAGAATTTTCAGCGGGCACACATTGATGGACGAACCGTCATCCACCATCACACATGAAATTCTCTTGCCCCTCACCTCGGCCCTGATAAATAGAGGCCTATTATGATTTCTCACCTCCGCCGGGAGTTCATCCTCAGAAAAAATATATCCATAAAGCTTCTTTCTGAATCGACCCAACAAATATTGCAGGGTTGGCATCTTCCGGTACCACAATCTTGCTCAAGGCCTCGACCATGGCCTGCCTATGCTCCCGAGATGCACATAACAGTTCCCAGATACTCACTTGTGCTCTATTCTTCCTCAATTGCCTCAGCACTATATCCCTCTCAGTATTTTCTGCAGTCTCAACCACTTCTCTACCATCTGTCAAAACATATTTACCCTTCTATGCCATATCACTGTAAAAACGACCACTGAGCGTCATTCCCCTTACTTCTTCCTCATCACTGCTAGAGAAATCAAGCCAAAAAATTTTCCCCTGCTCAGTCTCATCTTCACTAGTACTATCCCAGATTCCCAGGCAAAAGGCTTGAGGGTGAAAGGATTTTAGGACAAGGTCTTCTGGGAGGCGAGAATTGATCATATAGGCTGGTGGTGGTACGGCACGGTAGTTGGGTAAGGGGTTTCTGTGTGTGTCAGGTTGTTCTGTTTCTAGGTCAGGTATTTTCTTGGAGTCTATCAGGTCTTGGATTTCATGGCGGAGTCGGGCGCAGTTGTCGGCGTCATGGCCCTTTTGTTGGTGAAAGTGACAGTAAAGGCTTAGGTTATAATGTGATGGTGGGGGATTGGGTAATGGATTGGCTTCTAGGGGTGACAAAAGTCCTTGTCTCTTTAACTTCTCCAATACTTTGGACAAGGGCCTACCCAAGTTGGAGAATCTCCGGTTCCGGATAGCGGCAATCTCAGCAGAAACTGGCTTTGTTCCCGATGTTCCCCCAATGGGCCTCCTATTCAGACCATAGAATTTTCTGTTTTCAGTCTCTTCTTCCTCAATATCCATGACAGTTTCCCTCAATTGCCGAAAATCAGTAATCATGGAGGTCATCCTCCTTAACTTCCCATAGATGGAGGGCTTGGTGCCCTTGATGATCATTTTAATATGGTCCTTCTACGAGGGCCTAGTTTGCATTTTCAACAACTGACCCCTCCACCGGTCCATATACTCCTTAAAACTCTCCTCCGATTTCTGCTTAACATTCTCCAGATCACGGAGTGACAGATCGATCTCTAGGTCAGTGAGATACTGCTTCAGGAAAGCATCAGCCAACTCCCTCCAATCTTCCTTCACTTTCTTCTCCAAACTGTGGTACCACACCACGGGAGCTCCCTCGGCGACATTCCAAACATTTTCTGCACTTGGCGCTGAGATAAGCCAACTGAACTCATGACTGATACAAACTGTCGGAGATGCACCCTTGGATCCCCATTCCTGTTAAACTTAGCCATATCAGGCATCTTGAACTGTGCCAGCAACTGTTCCTCGAAAGTCAGTGTGTCATAATCCAGCAAATCCTCATTCTTACCCCTCATCTTGCGGGTAACTGACTCAACCTGATCCCGGAGCTTCTGTAACTCTGCCTGAGACCCAGATAGTCTGCCCGCTACATACTCTGCCATATCATCATCAAAAGTGGGGATATCATCCCCCAATCTGTTCGGAGGTTCCTCTTGCCTCACATCCCCAGAATTTCCTCCAACACGGGGCACAGCCATACCAGCCATAGCAGTAGTCAAGGCTTGCAACTGTTCAGTAATCTTGGCCAGACCGTTCTCTAACTGATCCATACGGGATACCTCATTACCGGATTCACTCATGACTGTTACTGTTCTTTTAATGAGCCTTGTCCCTTCTCTAACCCAAACGGTATCTATGATGTCTTTTTGAGACATAGAAGGTGTTAACATGACATATGTATGTATGAGGTGCATGAGATGCATGTAACATATATAACATACTAAATCAACTAAAATTTTCAAACAAATCGGCATGTTATCATTTTAGAAGCTTTTGGGCTAACTGTCATAGGAGTGAACTCGTCCCAGTTTAAATGGCCCAACAAGTTCACATCTCATGGCAAGGAGCCCAACTAAATCCAAATGGTAATGTTCCGAACATAAGCACAAAGTGGCCCATCAATCACTTAGAAGCCTTTGGCCCAATCGTCATATAAAATACGTTATTGTCCCAGTTTAAATGGCCCAACAAGCCCATATCCCATGACAAATGGTCCAAAATGGATCCAAACGACGATGTTCCCAAACACAAGCATAAAAGAAAGATAATGCAAACATAAAACAATGATTTCTACAGAATGGCCCATCAACATTTCAGAAGCTTTGGGCCTAATGGTCATAAGGTACGAACTCGCCCCAGTTTAAATGGCCCACAAGTTCGCATTTCTGACAATAGTCCAACTGCATCCAATTGAGGATGGTCCCAAGCACATATTCAAGAAAATAATTGTTACTTTAACCATACAAACCTGGTCTATGGGTGGGTTTGCAAGAGTGTAGACAAAGGCTCTCACCGGCGAAGGATGGCCCACAACTAGGTCTCCCCAATCAAGGGTTCGAGCGACCAATTAGCGCACCATTTTTTATACACTAAGGTACGTGCCAATGAGCTATGGTGTGTGACTGATTGTCAAATGGATTTCCCGTTGTAGATTCCCCAGAGGGAGGGGGGGTGGAGCGAGGCTCTCTTAAGTACCATAGCCTCTTAGGCTCTTATCGCTTGGTGATAGGAATAAACAACGAGTTCTCCAAATTAGTCCATCACAATAGGCTAAGGGTAGATGGCTATATAGGTGCCTTCACAGCTTTTCCTTCTAGGAAGGTAGTGAATGAAGGAAGACACCAAACCATTACCTAGCCTCAAAATGCCCTTGATTAAACCCCCATTTTATCCACTATAGACACGGTCAATTAGAAAATAAATCCAAACATTACAAGACAATATTTCGGGGGCGATTCTCAATCCCCAGGGGAGTCGCCAGACTGTGGGACACAAAAACTGGATGACGCATGCTGTCCCGGCTCACGGCCCGGTTGGGAGTACGGAGTAGCCCGCGAGGGACTAGACCGGAGAATAATGGAGTTGCCACCCGGGTGAACCAGGAAAATGAGATTTAAGGCCCCACCTCACCCCTCGCAAGGGAAGACCTCAAAAACCGTTGGGTTGGAATGGTCCCCTACTTATGTCACTTGTAATGAAATGATTTATTTAATAATTTAATCAAGTTTAAGTAACACTTATTTCCAAAGTATCACGCTTCTAATTCACATGTACAAGATAAAACTTACACCTAAATTTACATATATTTCACATCTAAGATTGCATGCTTGAAAGTACATCAAAGTAGCAACGAACATACAACTTCATTGGCATATTAATTCAAGAAAAAAATACAAGCACACACACTAACCACACAAGCACACATGTGAACACTTTTCCAAATGGTACGTGGAATTGTATCCCAGTACAGATCGCACTACCGTCCATTCGGAATCGGCTACGGAATTTACGTCTGGGTTTCCATCCGATATACCACAAGAAATAATACTCAAATGCTATCATGACATGGATATATGAATTGTAATACGATACGTTGAGCCAAGACGAAGGTAAATGATGCAACCAATGGGATAAACATGCTTTTCACAATGATGCGTACAAAGATAAGAATGACTATATGGGATTTCATAATACATGCATGAATGGTATAGTTGGCTTTATGTGAGAGTTGTGAGTGAGTGCAGGGGGGCTGTCTCATGAAGGGTTCAGTTTAGGGTTTTTTTATGAGGAAGTGAAGTGGCGGAAGGGTTCTTGTGGCCGTTGGTGTTGAGGGCAGTTTGGCGTGAGCTAGGACTGGTGATTTAGGCTACTGCTGCCGAGGGGGGGGCTAGGGCTGTGATCTGCGTGGTGTTTAGTGTGAAGAGGGAATGGGGCAGTAGTCATGCGTGAGGAGTGGCCTGTCCTGTGGCGTTTAAGAGGGATTCGTGCGCTGATTTATTTGTTGGTCATGGGCAGTTTGTGAATATGGCTCACGTGGATTGTGAAGGTGAGTGGTGCGCCTGTTATAGGCTTTAGGCGCTAAGACAATATGGTGCGTGGAGTGTGGCTATGGGTTTGGCTGAAGCAAAGGCTGAGAATATGGGTACACCAATGACAATAGGTCGAGCCAAGACAGGGATAGACGATGCAATCAATAGATGAAAGACACGGCAAATATCATGGTAAAGGTAGCCTTTTAGGCTTTTCTTCCCCCAAATGGAGAACCTTTTAATCCAACATAATAAGCACATGCGCCTTTCGTTACGATGAATACAAAGATAAAGATAACTATATGAAATTTAGTATGTCCGAATGAACATATCTTGTATTCAACCGAACACACATCAACCGGCGTGGTAAAGCATCGTGGTAAAGGATTTTAACCTCTCTAAATATGGGACCTTTCATCGCACTTACAAAGCCCATGCGCTCGATTGAATCATGCATGCAAAGAATTAAAAACAATAATATCAAACTTAGTATGCCCGATTGAACATATCTTGCATTCAACCGAACACAAATCAACCGGCGCGGCAAAGCATCGTGGTAAAGGATTTTAACCCCTCCAAATAGGGAACCTTTCATCGCACTTACTAAGCCTATGCGCTCGATTGAATCATGAATGAAAAGAATTAAAAACAATAATATCAAACTTAGTATGCCCGATTGAACATATCTTGCATTCAACCGAACACACATCAACCGGCGCGGCAAAACATCGTGGTAAAGGATTTTAACCCCTCCAAATAGGGAACCTTTCATCGCACTTACTAAGCCTATGCGCTCGATTGAATCATGAATGAAAAGAATTAAAAACAATAATATCAAACTTAGTATGCCCGATTGAACATATCTTGCATTCAACCGAACACACATCAACGGCGCGGCAAAACATCGTGGTAAAGGATTTTAACCCCTCCAAATAGGGGACCTTTCATCGCACTTACTAAGCCCATTCGCTCGATTGAATCATGCATAAACAAGTAACATGCAGAATTCAAATGACGAAAAATAATAAACCAAAACAACATAAAACAAAAGAAGGTACCGTTTACTCAAGCGGTACGTGGAGTTATATCCCGAGTACATATCATATTACCGTCCATTCGGAATCGGCTATGAAATTTATGTCCGGGTTTACATCCGATATACCGCGAGAGTTGACACATCTTTTATTTTATTCCATGTCCACAACATACAATATTTCATGATACATGCATACTTATCTACTCAAGGGCCACAACATGCATTTTAGCATAACAATCATGCGAACAATATTCAATAAACAATAAAAATAAAACAGAAAACGAATGTGGAAAATACCCTCTGGTCTAACCTTTTATGTCGACTTTAGGACTTGCGTTTCACGGCCGTCGGAAGGGCTATCACTCTGCAACTCTTCCGGGTCACTGGATTAACGTCTTAACTCGCTGGTTTGCTGTTCAAGCTACTGTTTTTGCTTCATTTTGCTGCTGTTTGGTCTCCATTTTGCTTCTGTTTTCTATGTATTCTGCTCACTGTTTCAGGTCTATTAATGGACTGTTTTTGCATTTTTTAGGGGGGTTTGGGTTGCTGTTTTTGCGGTTTTAAGGAGGCTTTGAGTGCAGTTTTTTTATGTTACTGTTTTAAGGTTTTAAGGGGATGTTTTAAGTGGATTTTGCTGCTGTTTTAGGGGTTAAATTACTGCTGTTTGGGCGTGTAAAATAGTGCAGTTATTGTGTTCACTACAATTCGGTTTTTTGGTTGTAATTTTCGGTGATGGAGGGCTGCTGTATAGGGCTGGTGTAGGCACTGTAGTTTTGCACATAAGTCCCTATGATGAGTCTCATTTGGAGACACTACCTTTTAAGTCACGGAGGTCACGGAAAACGGACATCGGAAGGGGAAATTCAGAATAAACAAGGTTCATTGTTTTCGTTCGTGCTGCGTTCGTGTATGCGTTCGAACGGAAAATAGATTGCGGGCGTTCGTGCCACGTTCGAGGAGGCTTTCGAACGGTGTCGGTAATTCTGGTTTTGCTGCTAGCCTCACATCAAGCCAAATTCGCGCAAGCCCACTTAAAACACACATTTAACACATGGTGAAATCAAAACAAATCTAAAAATCACATACCAAATTAAAATAAACATTGAAATCAATCAAATATTTTAATTCCTTAATTAAGATATTCACCCACCAATTACACAAGATTCCTTCCTAACTAAACAAAATCACATACTAAATTAAAAAGATGTCATGCCTAATTAAAATCAATTATAACAAATTAAAGATATTGACTTCCTAATCTAAACCAAATTTGTCCCCCCTCAATCTTTGACTTTCCTTTCTCAACACTAAATCAAATCCCTTCCTTGTGAGACAAGGTGAAGCCCTAGCCATTCTCTATATAAACAACCCCTAACCAAGACATGACTCCCCTAGCTCATTCATACAAGAAAAGCCTCTCATAGTTCATTCACACAAGAAACACCCAAGCTTATTGACACAACTGTCCCTCACTCTCAATAACCCAAGATCACAAACCAAAGCTCATTGCCTTGACCAAAACACATCCAGAACAGCCCCTTTACGTCATCAAAACAGCCCCCGAATGGACCGGTAGTACGGTCGGCACTCGGGATACAACTCCACGTACCACTTGAGAGATACATATATTCTGTTTCATCCAAACTTGTATTTGAGCATGATGTAGTTAGTACGTTATTTATTTATTTAGCTTGATTAGGCCTAGTGCGTTATTTATTCTTAAGAATGATTCCATAGTATGTTAATCTTTATGCATGATTTAGATATCCATGTGATTAGATAAGTCGTTATTGTGATCCTGTTCGAATGCGGTATCTAAAACCATATGAATTTATGCAATCTGCCAGTTCCCGTTCGAACGCGTCATCGAACGCAACTCGAACGCGAACCTTCTGTTTACCGTTCGAACGTGTTTACGAATGCTACACGAACGCGCACACACTGAACTGAGTCTGTCTCATCATATTTCATGCACAATTTCCTTTTGGGTGATCTCCCTTGCATTATGTAGCCAATCATATTATTTGTATTCCTGCATTTATACATTCGATGTATTCATGAGATAGTACTCAAGCATGATTAGGTTGTTCTTAGTTTTCCATATCATATGATTGGAATATGTTCATGAGATTGCCATGTGATGTTGCATGTTGTGATGATTAATTTCATGCATGTGGATTTAGAAGCATGATACTCTTGGAAATAAGTGTTACTTAGGCCTGATTAAATTATTACACAAATCCTTTCATTACAAGTGACAAAAGTAAGGGACCATTCTGAACCCAACGGTTTGAGGTCTTCCCTTCCGAGGGGTGAGTGCGGCCTTAAATCTCATTTTCCCGGTTCACACCGGGTGGCGACTCCATTATTCTCCGGTTTAGTCCCCCGTGGCTACTCCGTACTCCCAACAGGGCCGCGAGCCCGGGACAACATGCGTCGCCCCAGATCCTGTGTCCCACAGCTGGTTTCGGTGGCTTTAGGAGGATATAAAGGCTTGTTATTTTCTGTTATGGAGCGGTTGAAGAGGGTGATGTGTTCCGCTATGGAGTGGAGGAGATGAAAAGAATATTTTTTGTTATTTTCTAGTGATTGGGGTGAATGGAGAGCTTTGAGAGGGGGTTGGAAATTCTTTGCTTCTTTATTTCTTGTGATGGGCGTGAACTAGGAGGGGGAATGCCTTGGAAAGTTGTGGTTTATATAGAGAAGGGCTAGGGCTTCACCTTGTCTCACAAGGAAGAGATTTGATTTTGTGTTGAGCAAGGAAAGTCAAAGATTGAGGGGGGACAAATTTGGTTTAGATTAGGAATACAATATATTTGATTGGTTAGGATTAGGCATTTAATTTTTTAGATTAGGAAGTCAATATTTTTTATTTGTTATGATTGATTTTAATTAGGTATATCATCTTTTTAATTAGGTATATAATATATTTGATTTGTTTAATTAGGCATGATTTTATTTTATGTTTTATTTAATTTGGTAAATGATTTAATTATTATTTTATTTAATTACATTATTTAATTAATATTTAACTTAATATTTGATTTAATTTGGGTGTGTATTAGGGTGAATAGCACTACAAGAAAATCCGGAATTAGCGACGGAAATTAGCGACGGAAAACTCCATTTCTATATTTTGAAACGGAATAGCGACGGAATTGAAAGGGATTATAATATTAGCTTCGGAATTTTACGACGGGAAAAAATTCCGTAGCTAATTATGGCGGGAATGAAAAAAAACGACGGAATAGCGACGGATTTATAATTCCGTCGCTAAATTTAGCGACGGAATTAAATATCCGTCTCTAAATAGAGACGGAATTATAAATCCGTCGCTAATTAGAGACGGAATTAAAATCCGTCGCTAAATCCGTCTCTAAATTTAGCGACGGAATTATAAATCCGTCTCTAATTAGTGACGGAATAAAAATCCGTCTCTAATTAGAGACGGAAAATTAATTCCGTCGCTAAATCTAGCGACGGAATTAATTTTCCGTCTCTATTTAGCGACGGAATTATAATTCCGTCTCTAAATTTAGCGACGGATTTTTATTCCGTCGCTAAATAGTGACAGAACTGCTACGTAAATTAATTCCGTCGCAAATCTGCTTAAATAAACGAGCTCGTCTTTTTCTTTTGGCAGTCACAGCCAAATCCCTAAATACTCAAATTTCTTTGCCATCCCTAAATACTCAAATTTCTAAAAATGGATTAGAAACGGAATTTCCATCTCTAAATAGCGACGCAAAATTCCGTCGGTAAATAGCGACGGAATAGTCCGTCTCTATTTAGCGACGGATTTAGAGACGGAAAATATTCCGTCTCTATATAGAGACGGAATTTTCCGTGTCTATTGCGTCTCTAAATAGCGACGGAATATTCCGTCTCTAAGTAGCGACGGAATATTCCGTCGCTAAAAATAGCAACGGATTATTATTTCCGTCGCTATCCGTTTGCGACCAATAAAATAGAGACGGAAATTTTCCGTCTCTATTCCGTCGCTAACTTCATTTAGCGACGGATTAGCGACGGATATTTCCGTCTCTAATCCCCAGTTTTCTTGTAGTGTAGGCGTGTGGGCCTTGGTTGGGGTGTGTGGGCCTTTGGTTGGTGGGTTTGGTTTGTGTGGACAAGGTGTGTGGGCTCGTGGGGTTTTGGGTCAAGGCCAAGGGGCTTGCGGGGATTTTGGGCCGAGGTTAGGTGATTTGTGAGTGTTTTTGGGCCGAGAATAATTTTTAAAACGGAAAACCAACAAGTAACCCGAAGCTAAACCAGCGAACTTAATCCGAATATGAGTCAATTCTTGACTCCTCCCATCCGACGTCTGTTTCTCGCGGCTCCCACGACTTAAAAGGTAGTGCCTCCAACTGAGAGTCATCATCGGGTTTCACATGCAAAAATGCAATGCCTACGGCAGCCTTGCAGTACTTTCTAAGAGTTTCGATTTGGCGGGTGGCTTGATACGTGGATCGAACCGACCAGCTATGATCATAAAGTAACAAATCAGACATTTCTCTTAATTTTTCGGCTATTTCGACCACCACCAGGGATGCCTTTGGCCATCATTTCGTTGGGGGTGGTCCGGCACGGCGGTGGCCGAATAGTCGCCAGCACAAGCAACAACCAAAACATGATGGGGGTCGTGAGAGGGAGGCAAGAAGCTTTTGCTCATTTTGCAAATTCAAAAATCCTTGAGTATTTATAATAAATTTTCTGAAATTTATGAATGAACCCTTACGAAATTGCATACAGGCCCATGTCATTGGACTCTTTCGGAAATTCATATTTTTGAGGCTTTTATGGTTTAAATTTTGAAAAGTATTCAACACAAAAATTATTCGTCTTGGAAAAATGATTCTAACTGTTCAAGAATTACCTCAATCAGAGTTTGTTTGTTATTTATAACTGAAACATCAAAACTTTCTAAAAAACAATCTCGATAATATGCGTAACCGGCCCTTGTGAATTACGCGATTTTCAAAGCTTCAAAACACCACTTCATAACATTCCAACTTATATTTCAACACTCGGATCCTTATTCTCCAACTTCGTCTCATTTCGAGACCCAAACTTTAATTCGAGAGCCTTCTAGAACTGTTTTGAAAACTCGGGATATTGCATTTAGTATTAAAGCAACAACAATTAAAATGCAAAAGTCTATAGTTGTCAATTATTTTTTTTTATGTAATTTCTTTTTTCTAGCTTCAAAATGGAGTTGATTAATGACAATTGTTAGATTCATTTGAAAATTGTGGCAAAATTTTCATAGAAAAACTTTTAAAAGAAATAAATAAATGAAAATTGTTGCAAGGTCAATGAATTTAATTAGGAAATTTAATGGTTGTACACGAAATCAATATAAGATGCCAAATATGACAAAGGGTCTTGTATAATTGAGGTGGAAAGAAGTCAAAAGTCGGAAAAACTTTTAATTTTAATTTTTTTTTTTCTCAATGATATTTGCTTTACATTAGAATGATCAAAGATGAAAGGTCATCCCCTTTAACATGATTTCTTTTCTCTCTTTTGTACCAATATCATTATTTATTTTATTAATATATTTCTCATGTGCTCGGTAACATATGATTAGACAACTACTTTGTTACCAATTTAATTGGGATGTTAGTTTTTCTTCGATATTTCTTCAGTCACTGATATTATTTATATACTAAAAAGAAGAAAGATTATCCATACACACATATATAGAGAGCTAGTATTTAATTGCACGTCAAACACTTGCTTTATAAGTAATCGTATTTTCTATACGTGATTCAGAATTTCGCTTACAATATTGTATTATCTAATCAGCTGCCAGCTAGATCCATGTTGCTTTAATTAATTATCTGTTTTATTGCATTATTGAAGCACTAATAAAAACAATAACAATCAAGCATGCATGCATGCACCATTCTCATTAAAAATAAAACATTTTTTTTTTTGTTAGTGAGTTATAATTAAGCAGCGCAAGCATATTTAAGTTGCATATATGGATATGTAAGTCGATAAAGAGGATATATACACATTATTCTTGTACTACTGTCAGATTAAAAAAAAGAGAAAAAAAAAACAAAAAAAGAAGAAGAAGAAGAAAATGTTTAACTAATTCATTAGTTGGGCGGCATTACTATCTTAATAAATTATTGCATAATAATAAGTAACTTTTAGTATGCAAAAAAAGTTAACTAGGGTTCCATTTATTAAAGCAAAGATAATAGGTTAACAAGAATCCATCTTGGTGATTCTAAGAACACAGTTAACACAGCCAGTTTGTTTTGTTTTCATAATTTGTCTCAAAATTAAGTTCAAATTCTAAATAAATTTTAAATTTTAAAAGAATAATATGAATTGATAGTTTTTATCTTGTATTAGTAAGGATTCCATTATAAGAATCCATCTAAGACTCCTAAAATTTAAAATGACTTAAGAAACTTTAGCCCCAAATCAACACATAATTGAAAGAATATTCATCAATAAAAGAAGTAATTCTTTGATACAATAATTGTATGGATGATGTGCTATTACAAATAAATTAGTAAATGACTTATACGAATTTATATACATTAATTAGTTGTTTTTTTAATATTTTAGGACGTGTGTCAATAAATTATTGAATTATTACACGGATGACGTGATACCTCCATTGTATTGTAGATTTTCTCCATTAAAGGTACCAAGTTTGATCTCCAACGTGTGCGTACACGCATCTATTAATATTTTTGTGCATGGATATTAATTGTTGCAATCATGCAATGCGTAATTAATGGGAGTACAAATATATTGGAACTCACTTATTTCAGAAAAGGGGAAAAGGAAATAGGAAAAAGTAAACACACGAAAAAAGGTGACACAAAAGAAGAAAAAGTTAATTTACTATAAAGCTTGGTAGTGTTCGAAAATGGAAGAATTAATGAAAAACTTCCTTTTACTTGATGGATGCAAACATATATAGCAAAATCATGCATGGCAATGAAGTCATAATTCATGCTTTCCGTTCCTTCTGTAATCGATCAATCAGCATCGGCATTAAAAATATTTAGATTTATAAATTTTGGTAAGTAGATCATTTTTTTTGTCTCAATTATCTATAATGACTCAACATAATGCCGGACATTGACAAGATTAAACATGCCCTAAGTTTTGGCTTTATTGACTCAAACACGCTATATTCGGATCGACCATATAAATCTAAAAGCACAAATACATCAAGGTTTGCAGGTTAGAAACTAAATACCCAAGGAATCTCTCGTCAATAGAGATAATAATAGGCCAAATATAATATGTGAATGTCAATATTGATATCGGTGTCCTTTGATTAATGAGTATTAAAGTTATCTCTTTATCCGCTTCTAATATACTGAACTCTATGGGCCCCGTGCAGGTCTTCGTTCATATGCGGATTTTACCGTTATTTGAACATGAATACCAATACTCATACCCAACTCGTCCAATCAATAGATATAAAAAATTATATTCTTATTCATCTTTAACGTACTGTCCCCGCAGGCTCCTATCCCCACATGGTTTTTTTTTCCATCACTGCTCGTCAGTCAAAAGAACTGAGGAGAAGAATAACAATCTCACTATTAGAAATCAGAGTCCAATAACAACTTGAAATCTAAAAAATAAAAATTAGTCCTAATCATACCTAAACTATAACATGATAATTCCGCTAGAATTTTGCAAAATCTACATAAAATAAAAGGGGAATTTAACAGGCCTAAACAAGTACGCTAATTTTGCAACTAGACCACACTCAAGCACACTGAAAGCATATAAGCTATACAATAGCTCTCATTTTCTATTTTCCCGTTGTTACCTGCATATCAAAGAGATTCATTTTCTGACTTAAGCGTGAGAGATGATTTTCACCAGTAACAAATCCGACGATCTCCTGTATGGGTCAAATTTGGGCTAAAGACCCAAGTGACTTTAAGTCTCAAATGACACTTCTATCCCGACGATATGTATTTGCATCCAACTTGCCCACACGATAAACTCACTTGAGATCAGGTCTCGTAGACCTCATCTGACACAAATGACACCATGGGCTGCTACCAAGACGCAATCAATATAGGTTCTTGTCTATACTAGAACCCTAGTCGACATATATAGTCCAGTTGACATGAACATCATAGTAGACAACAAATCTATTGGGTTAAACATGCTCAAATGCAAGGCTATCAACAGCCAGACTCTCGCCAACCTACCAATTGGGACTACTTCTAGGCCCACTCTAATTCCAGTCTATTGGACTACTTCCAACCGACACCTATTGCGATTAGACTGCTCATCGAGTGACTATCAACATTCGGTTGTCAACAACCTTGATCCTACACACAAGAGTCACATGCAGGGCCCATAAGCTCATACAGCCACAAGGGTAAAAAGTCCACATGACCCAAAGGTCTCTAAGAGACACATACCATAGTACTTAATGTCTCAGCCGACATTGCCTCAATAGACATTGTTTGCCAATATAAACACAGCTAATTACTTTTAAACAAGGAAATTAAGTATTTGGATCAATACAAACCACTTACAAATATGGTAGTCAAGTCCAAATACAATTGGGATTACACCTAATCTCAGATACCTAGGCATTCCTGACTCAATCCTGACTCAACTACCCTCTCCTAGTAGGATTGGAATTCGACTACTTCAAGGAATCCTAATTCAACTAAGATGCTACTTCTACATCCTATAAATGGAGAAAGGGTTCAGAGGGTTAAGGCATTCAAGTTTTGACTCTCACACTTGAGTTCTCAAAGCACGTCACTCCCTAAACACTAGCCTACTGCCCTCACGGGAACAAACCACGAAGATCGAGGTAACCATTTGCCTTGTTCATCCTTGTTTCCGCTCATCACCTCTGTCGACTTGAGTGTCGAAGTGCCTACGGCATCCACCACAACTGTGGGTAGTTATTCTGCACTCTCTCTGCCTTTATTTTGTAGGATCGTTGATACCCCAATCCTACGAAATCTCAATTTTGGACTAAAAATAAAATTCACCATCTATACCTCATAATTATTAAATGAGTCGACTTATTACAAATTTACTTAATAATACAAATCATCTTGTGGGAAGCAAATTTAAGGTGAAAAGAAAAAAAATCTAATAATTTTCTTAATGAGGTTTGGTACCAACAATAAAATTGTAAAATAAAAGCACTATGTAATAGAGAATTACTGATCGCGATATTATATATCTAGCACGTAAGAAAACGTATCATTCAAGTAATATAGTGACTATTAGTCGGATGTCGAACCCACATGGACTTAATATTTTTTTAATTAATATCAAGATTAACCTATTGTAGGCACTGCATTTTTGCATATAAGTCCTGATGATGAGCCTCGTACGGAGGCACTACCTTTTTAAGTTACAGAAGTCACGGGAAATGGACGTCGGAAGGGGAAATTCAAAATGAGTACGTTGTCGGATTTGATTCGTATGTTCACTGCATGTGTGTTCGTGCTGCATTCGTAAATACGTTCGAACGGTAAATGAATTGTGGGCATTCGCGCAGCGTCCGAGAATACGTTCGAACGGTCGTCTGTGTTTCCGTTTTAAAATGGCTACTCATGCACACATGAAGACAAGCAGCCCTTCACCCCACACTCTCTTCTCTTCACAAATCGACACCAAAAGACAAAATCCTAAATCCAAGCAATAGGGACCAAACACAAAGAAAACAAACAACCCTCATCAACAAATCACTAGTTGTGCATGAAGACAAGGCCCGCATGCACAAATCCACTAGCCATGTACAAGAAGCCAAAATAAATCTAACCACCTCCCATCCCATTTTCAACAAAACCATTATTCCCATACAGCACCCATGCAACACCCATGCATCACCCATACTGCACCCATACAGCACCCATACGGCACTCCCCTATAAAAGTATACATACGGCACCAAGAAGGGGGTCATTTTTCTTCGACCTTCACGCCTTAGCATCCCTCACGTCCCATAAAGCAACAAACACTCGCCCAATAAAACCCCCCACGCACAACAGAACTCTATCACCAAACTGCACGTTGAACGTGCATGCAGCCTTCACGTTCACGAGCCAATAACCGTTAAACTCCCCCTGCATCATGCCATAACAAGCCCCTCACGTACCACATCGCCCAAAAACAAAACAAAAGCCCAAACAAACACAAAGCAATAACCCCCTAAACCGACCAGCCTTTCACGTCACAACCCTTCTTTCCCTCACGTCCCACATCGCCCAAAGACAACAACAGCAAGCCTAATCAACAAACCAACAAAAATCAAATAAGCAGCCCCTCTCTTCCAGAATCTCACAGCTCTCTAACCCTTCAGCCACAACTCTCTTCTTCCCCCACCTCTTCACGCCCTCACACATTCTCTCCACTCACGTCATCCTCCCTACAAAACCTTAATCTCTCACTCTTAATACTCACAGCCATAACAAACCCTAAAGGAATAGAGACACAACTCTTCTCCTCACAAACAAACATTCACTCCTCACACATGCACACCTCTCTCTCTTTTCCAGGCAGCAACCCTCGGCCCTTTGTCCCTTGCTTAAACACACCACACAGCCACGCATGAAGCACCTTCCACTAACTCCTCATTAGCCAAAACAAACAAAAACTAGCAGCCACCTTAAACACACCACACAGCCCACAAACTGCCAAGACATATTCACACTCAGGACCATACACTCAGCATCATACACAGTAAACAATCAAAATAAACCCCACATGCCGTGAACCAGCCCCACCACTCACGTAGGCACACATCAACTTACAAAGACACCAAAATACAACCCTCAATCAACACTTCCAGACAACACACGACAAAGTAGAAGAAGCCAAAACACTCATCACCTCCGCACTAAAGCCACAGACGTCCCTTAAACACATACACCCATGCAGCGAACCACTCCCAAAGACACACACTTTGCACAGCTAATAAACCCCTCACGTATCTCTCTCATTGACACAATGCACAGCCAATAAACCCCTCACGTTAAAGCCCTCTATTGCCGCACAAATAACACCCATCCAGCAGCCCTAATGCCACGCCAAACAGTAACCAAAACACCCATGAACTGCACACCTGAAACCACCGAAATCACACTGTCTTGACCAGCGAAAATAGTTCCTAAAATCTGCCCATTTACCACCGAAATTCTACATTGAAACATAGCCCAAATACCGCCAAAAACAGTGAGCAAACAGCAGCCCAAAACAGCGAGGCAACGAAGGAAAACAATGACCAGTAAATCGGAAAAGTTGCAGAGCATTAACCCTTCCGACAACCGCGTAGCGCACTTCCAAGAGACGACTTAAGAGGTTAGACCTGAGGGCACCCTTTTTTTTATTCTTATTTAATTTCTTATTTTACTTCGCATGAGTATTGTTTATTGGTGTATGATATGATCTTCAGATGAATGGAATATATGTTTTCTCTTGCGATCTATTGGATGTAAACTCAGACGTAAATTCCGTAGCCGAATCCGAATGGACGGTAATGCGGTTTGTACTTGGGAATAACTTCACGTACCACTTGAGAGACACACATATTTCGTTTCATCCAATCTTATGTCTAAGCATGATGTAGTCGTTTAGTATGTTATTTTTTTTTTTATGTATGATTTAGTTGGTTATTTCCGAGCATGATTAGTTATTTCTTTTATATTAGGAATTTAATTTATGTTTATGTTTAGGTTGTTATTTATTTTTCGTGTTTGATAATTAAATATGTTCATGAGATTATTGTGTGTTATTGTGTGTTTGCCGTTATGACGACTTACTTTTACGCTTGCGAACTTAGATATAGGTTGTATGCACACTTAGATGTAGGTCATTCTCGTATACGTAGGTTGTGTAGACTTGGTTAAATTATAGCACAAATCTTTTCATTACAAGAGGCATAAGTAAGGGACCATTCTGAACCCAACGATTTGATGTCTTCCCTTGCGAGGGGTGAGTGCGGCCTTAAATCATTTTCCCAGTTCACACTGGGTGGCGACTCCATTATTCTCCGGTTTTGTTCCCGGTGGGCTATTCCGTACTCCCGATCGGGCCACGAGCCTTGGAACATCGTCGTCGATTTCTGTGTCCTATACCTATTAACTTAAACTAAACTATTGAGAAAAAAAAGTTGATTTATCAAAATTGAATTAAATAAAACGTAAATAACAGACTTTGAAAATCTTATAGATAGAAGAACCAATGGTTGCAACTTCACCTAAACATGCATACAATGAATCCAGACACTTTTCATTCAATTAGGTTATTGTTACTAATTATTAACGTAGAATACTACATTATTCACAAGCCTCTTTTGATGGTCAAGTGAATATATTCATAATAACTCAGTTAACTATATGTGTATGTTAATTAAATTAAACTAAATTCCTTAAGGTCAGGTTCTAATATTTGCTACGTATGCCCCTTTGGTATATATCTATCCTGCAGGGAAATCTATTCAACGGATAAATCACACGCTGTTATTCTCACGGCTAATCTGAATTTCTTATGTCATGTTCCTAAGGATTTATCAAGGCTATTCTATTGTTGGCTCAAATAAAATAAGCATTCAAACCATAAAGAATAATACATAATAAATAACAAACCCAATGAAGAAAAATATGCAATTAAATTAATTAAGCATGCTTAAGATCCATTACAACCCTAGATTTAATGATTTAACTACTCATAATAAATAATAATACAAGCTAATCATTGTTATAAAGCAAGAACTCATAAAAGATAAAGTAGAGAGTGAAAGGAAGAAAGAACTCTCGTTTATAATCTTCATCTTCAAACTCCAACTCCGATTGGCGCACTTATTCTTGCCTTACTATAGGCGTTCTTCTATATTCTAAGACTCCAAAATTATATTATAAGGTTTTTTTAAGGTTTTGGGACGAGCTATGCTTGTATATGAGGCTTTGGGATCTTTCCTTATTAAGAAATCAGAGTCCTTGTGAAACCTAGTATTACGTCCGTGTCGCAACGCGCAAAGCTCAGAGTCGCGACGATAACCTCTTTACAATTTAGAGTCACGATTCTCGTAGTCTGGAGTCGCGATGCGCACAAGAAATGAGGTTCTGTCTCGAATTTGCACTAGTGACCGTCGAGACGCCCATGCTGAACTTTGGAATATAGCCCAAATGTGCTCCAAAGTTGTTGATTCATTACTAATGAGTCCAATTAAGTCTTGATATGATTTTTAACCTACAAAACACACTTGAAACATATCAAAACGCTCATAACACTACAAAAATTATACCTTTTAGCGTCAAAAATAATCGACGTAAGAATCCACAGTTTCGACGCAAAAGTACATTAGCGTCGAATTAATTAGACGCAAAATTTGGACGTCGAAATGTTGACGAGAATAATATTTAGCGTCGAAACAAAGATATTCGACGCTAAAAACTCTATTTTGCGTCCAATTTATTTCGACGCTAAATTAAATTTTCTGACGCTATAGGTCTGATTTTGCGACGAAATAATTCGACGCTAAATTATATTAAAAAAATAATATTTGTATACTTACAGTAGCGATTTTTTAACTATTGGCGTCGAAACTTTCGCATAAAAAACACATTTAGCGTCGACTAGTTCGACGAAAATAGTTAAAAAATGTGTTTTTAAAAAAAATTATTAATTTACTTCCTTTTGATCTAAAATAATTAATTTAATATTTAATTTAATTGAAAAACTTAGAGGGGCGGGAACCGCTCATAAATTACATATGTTGATAATGGCTGTGACTTAAAAATAGTAGCATCTTCCGAATATAAATTTTGCCACATTTTTTAGGGTTTTGGCTCATTTACATGTGATTTTTTTTCCCAATCTTGAAACAACGCTTTAATTAGTCGATGGTTAATTAATTAATAAGAAATACTTTCCTAAGTTAATCTTTGAGGATATTTATCAAAAGTTGTTCTAGAAAGTTTAATTTAAATATATAAAGTGGATTTCTGATTACAATACGGAAAAAATGCTAAATGAATTGAAAAATCTTTCCTTTTCCTTTTTCCTTTTTGTTTCTTTCCCCAGAAAATGCCATTTGGTTTGCGAATGAGCTGGGCAATGGGCTTGGGCTGGGCTCATAGTTTGTCTTTTTGGACCAGCAATTGGAAACTAAAGTTACACTCACATTTGGTTCCTACAGAGATGTTATTATTGTAATAAAATGGGGATTAAACTAAAAGATAGGAAAAACACTCCAGTATAATAATTTTTTTTTTTTTTTTTTTTTGTAGTGTTTGAGAGTTTCTTTTTCATAGAGATTACTATTGCAATTAGTGTATACAACAAGCCTTTAAACCTCTAGGCAATCCTAGTGGACGATTTGTAATCTCTAAGAGCTTACAACGATGACACCCACAAACGTCATTTAACAAACACATACAAGCACATAAAAAAAATACAAGAAAAAAAACTTAAAAATATCCCGGGAGTCACACACAATATTGTCATCATAGAATGCCCAGTAACGAAAACTAAGAACCTTCAACGTACCTAACACAACTCAAATCCAACTTCTTGAATAAAAAATCTAAACCAGACTCACAGTGTGTGTAGATACTCACACACACAAAAACACACACACACTCGTGTATGTGTATATATATATATATATGTGTGTATATGTACACACACATAGATGTCATTATTTTAATAAAATATGGATTAAACTAAAAGATAGGAAAAACACACACTTCAATATAGTATTTTTTTGTAGTGTTTGAGAGTTTATTTTTTCTATTTTTCCTTGGTCCTCATTTTTTAAAATTAAAATATTATTATTAGCATATACCACAAGCCATTAAACCTCTAGGCGACCCTAGTGGACGAGTTGTAATCTCTATAAACTTACAACGATGACACCCACAAACGTCCTTTAACAAACAAATGCAAGCACACAAAAAATACAAAAAATAAAAAATAAAACTTAAAAATATCTTGGGAGTCACACATAATATTGTCATCATAGAATGCTCAGTAACGAAACCTAAGAACCTTCAACATTCCCAACACAACTCAAATCCAAATTCTTGAATAAAACATCTAAGCCAGACTCACAGTGTATGTGTGTAAAGGTCTAGTCACAACTGGATTCTTAGGTAAGTCAACTCAGTGATTTCATCTCAAATATTTGCATCTGATGGGTCAAACCAATCTAAATATCTTGAAAGTATTTGTGTCTGTCTTTCTTTGCTCAGTATGGTACGATTTTTCTCAAAAATTTTTTCCAACACACATACTTTTTAAGGTAGCATTTCTCCTCATGGTAGTCCTAACACTCGCCCTTCGATAACTTCACGTTTACCTGTTATAGATGGTTTTACTTTTTTTTTTCCTTTTTTCATTTAACCATTTTTTCTCTTTTTCTCATTTTTTTTAAACCATACTATACATCATAACACTAGAAAATCAAGATAGACATCTAGGCAAATGGTCATTCATCGTCAAACAATTTCTTCAACTAGTCACTTTGCCAACTCCATAGGCTCCTACTGCTAGAGACCATTGTTAAGTGCTTATGAGTCTAACCTATATCACATGCTCAGGAATTAAATAAAAGTAAATTAGGCACTTATCATTTCTAAGATTTCATCCTAAAGAAAACAAACTCATCATGTGAACTATACTTCACTACCACAAAATTAAAAATAAATGTTTTTTATAGATTTTTTATTTATTTTAATAAATAGTAGGAACTAACAGTAACATGTGCACACCCCCCCAAACTTAAAATTTGCATTGTCCTGAATTTAAAATAAGTGTAATGGAAAAAGAGTGAGGAACAATACTGCCATACATGAAGTTGATCTGGCTCATACTGGTCATATTTTGGTTGCGCAGAGTGTATGGGTTTGTACTAGCACCTGCATAAGTACCATGCAAATAATAAAAACGCAAATAACACATAAAAATAAAAATAAAACAAAAGTAAAGAAAATAAAAATAAAATGAGTGTGTTGCCTCCCTGCTAGCTCTAAATTTAACGTCTTCAACCAAACGTGACCACTAAAATACTCATGGTGGTCTCAATTTATTTATTGGGTTTGCAGCTGCCCCCTTCAAATTTGTACGCTCTTTCCTTCTATGTGGTAGTATACACCTCGATTAGTTTGCACTAGCCTGCTTCCCTCGACCTTTCACTTTCACCCACACTTGCTACAGAGGTTGCAGTTACTGACTGCGCTTTCTCTTTTGGCTCAGATGGAATCGCGTCTGGTGTTTGGGCTGTGTAGTGACATGATGTAGCACAATGTCGAATTGATAGCACAACGCAGCCAAGCTGTAGTTCTCTTCATGTATAACTACCTTGAAGGCCTCACACGCCACTACTTCATCATTCACCTTCTCTGTCTGCCTCTCTATTCTCACTTCCACTGACTTCTCTATAGAGGGTATGACTCTCTTTTTTGTCAGCAAGTCCAAGATTTCCACATTCGCTCTAGTTCTCACACAAGGCGAAGCATCAAAATAAGTTACGCACTCATGAATTTCTTCGTCTAGCTCTTCATCAAACATCTTTTTTTCCTCATTGATGACTGAGATGGCATTGCCGAATTCTTTCCCTTCTCTTCTGATGTTGTTGTCTGTGTTGCTTGGGAAAGCTCCTTGAGGCCTCTCACTTTGATTAATCTCAAGTTGTCTAATTTGGGTTTACAATGCTCTTATGGTTGCAGCTTGACTTTGAAATATGGCATCGTATTTGGCTTCTTGCTTCTTGAGCTTGTCTGCTAGTAGTTTATCCAATTCTGTCTCCAGCTCGTACCATTGATTGGTTTGCCACCCAAGGTTGTAGCTATCTGAGTAGGGGTTGTGGCCTTGTCTGTTATATTTGTTAACATATTTAACAGACTTTCCATATGGAGCATAGGATTCTTCATTTTGTACTCTCTTATATCCTGCACTTGTAGCTCCAACATTGTCCACATATTGTTTACTGAGGATTTCTAGACATATGCATATTTGTTCTAGCTTGGCATTCACAGATGTGTTTAGTTCTAACCCATGGGTTGATGCTCCTTGCTATTGAACACTCCTTTTAGTTGGCCATAGGGATTTGTTTTTCTACATCTCTTCCAGTAGATATCATGCGACATTATCATTTTTGGTCATTAGCGCACCTCGAACTGTTGTATCTATTGTAGTCTTTATCATTCCATTAAGCATATTGTAAAAGATCTGGACTTGTATCCATTTTGCAATATCGTAATGTGGACACTAATGAATCATGTCATTATATCTCTCTCACGCTTCGTATAAGGGCTCTGAGTCATGTTGCGTGAATGAGGTGATATCATTACGCAGCTTTGCTATTCTTACGGGAGGGAAGTACTTTGCGGGGAATTTTATGGCTAAGTCTGTCCATGTAGTGATTGAATTTACTGGCACTGACTGAAGCCATCCCATAGCTCTGTCTTTAAATGAATATGGGAAAGCTCATAGGTGAACTGCTTCTTCTGCCCCTGTAGTGAAGTTGAAAGTGCTACATATTTCCAGAAAATTATGCACGTGTGCATTTGGATCTTCTTTCGGGCCACCCCCAAACTGCACTGATTACTGTATCATTTGAAATAAGGTCATGATGTCGCACGCGTTGGCCAGAAGAGGTGATAAGACGATATAAGATATAAGTTCATCAATGATTGGTATCCTTCTGTCCTGAATTAGGATAGGCGCTGCTACTACCCATTGTTCAGGCCGATTATCGTTTATGATGCATGAAATCAAAACAAAAAGAAAAAAAAAATGGGTGTTTAGGTAATAAAGTAAAGTTGTTGTCCTAATATTAATAAGGAAAAATAAATTAAGTCCCCGGCAACGGCACCAACAACTTGATCACGATATTATATATCTAGCACGCAAGCGCATATATCGATCAAGTAATACAGTAACTATTAGTCGGATATCAGACCCACATGAACTTAATATTTTCTTATAAATATCAAGATTAACCTACTTAACTTAAACTAAACAATTGAGAAGAAGAGTTGTTTTTATTAAATTTAATTGAAATTAAATAAAACACAAATGACAAACTTTGAAAACCTTATAGAAAGAAGAACCTAGAGTTGTAACTTCACCTAAGTATGTATACAATGAGTCCATGCAGTTTTCATTCAATTAGGTTAGTGTTACTAATTATTAACCTAAAACACTAAATTATTCACAACCCTCTTTTGATGGTTCGGTGAATATATTTATTGACGGTTTTTTTATTTCAGGGGTAATTCAGGAAATCTACTCCTCGAACAAACCTCCTATAAGCAGTAAATTTGTTTGGTTAGTTGGAAACCAAAGCATACTTGGTAAGAAAATAGAAAAACACAGAGAAAATAATAGTGTAACGTGGTTTAGCGAAGAGTGGCTCCAACCTACATCCACAGGAACAAAGAAGGGAAATTTTATTACAAGCTCGGGTCAAGACCGACTAGCTTTCTATCCCTATCACTAATATTTTTAGAGCTCTTTTACAAGTTATGGAAAATAAAAAATGTTAACCCTTAAATCTTTACTTTTAACCCCTTTATATAGGCTTCTAAATCCACTATTACACCAACTAGTGACATCAGCTCATGTCAGCCTGTCATTATCCCCCATGCTTCTTTTCCCCAACTGCTCTGCAAATAGTAGCTCTGGTATTCTAACTCAACCACCTCTATTAGCAAAAAGCCAACATTCCCATATTTGTCCTCTGCTACACGTTCTGCCCATGTGACAGCCTGTAATTCAACCACTCTCATGTTGTTCAGTGTGTCAGAATGGAAGTCTCTGACCAACTCCCGTCATATTAGCCTTCTGGAAGCTCAAACTCTCATGTATGGCTTACGTCATTCATATATAAGTACAAGCTATTGCAACCCCGACCTCGGTCTCCGGGTCGGTATGCCAAGAGGAACAACGTTAAATGCTCTTCCTTGCTTCTTTACCAGGTCAGGTCGGTAGTCACGGACCACCTCGATGCTCAAGTTCAATCAGATCTGATACCTTTTCACCAGGTCGGGTCGGTATCTAAACCTATCTTCCTTAATTGGCTCTTCCCTCAGGCATCCCTCTATGCCTCGGGCTCGGGCCCTTTGTCTGACCTATAATCCTCACAAGGGCCTTGGACTATCTGGTTAGTGTAAACCTCATTTTACCCATCTCAGGCTTAAGAGTTCCTCGGGGCTGAAAATCACCATCAACATATGTCCTATAGTTCTCGGTATCAACGAGTTGGTGAGTTGATATGGGGAACTATAATGAAGGTGTAGATTGCACCCAGGTCATCAAGTCTTAACTAGTGAATACCCATACTGCCATGTCCCTTGACCCATGAAGGTACTTGTATCACTAAAGATTCCTTTTGATGAGAAACTGCCTAGAACAAAGCCAAGCAAACCCATAAAAGACTGAAATCATTCCCAAGAAAGCCAAAGACAATTCAGTTGAAACTCTAAACCTCTGAAGAACAAGCAACAGAAACCTAGAGTGCTAATGGGGCATATGAGGCATATTGTTCATTCTTCTTCTCAATATGTTTTCGTGCTTTTCATGTATGGACTTGACCGAATCTACCTTGCGCTTACCATCCAGACTAACCCTCTCATCAATGGATAAAGACAGTAAATCTAACCATTTTAGTGGGTTAAAACCATGCACAATTTCAAAAAGAGAATAAAAATTAGTGGAATGAATACTACGATTATATGCAAACTCAATGAAAGGTAAACATTCTTCCAATGACTTCAAATTAGTAGAAATAAAAGTGTGCAATAGTTATGAGAGGGTCTTGTTAACGACTTCGATCTGACCATCACTCTATGGGTGACAAGTGGTGGAAAACAATAGCTTAGTTCCCAGCCTACCCCACAAAAGTTTCCAAAGTGACTTAAAGGTTAGACAATTATGACTCATAGCATCACTATTTGTACAGATCATGGTATTGTTGTACAAATTAACTATGTGACAAAGGAAATTGCTCTTCTGTCATTTGTAATTAGATTACCAAGATGTATAAATGATAGAAGGTCATATGATTAGTTCCGGATTGATATGATATGAGACAGTATCAATCCATAAAGGTTTAATCATTAAATATCCCTAGTCGTAGTATTATCGAGATTCGACATCGATAATGCGGAATAGACTAGTATTACACTTGTGCGCGTTGTGGGAGGATAACGTCATAGTTCTCATATATTTGGGTATAGGATACTCATGCAAGTGTAATAGGAGGTTGTGTTTACCGATGGTATGAGAAATAGCTTCGCTCTGGATAGACCCCTCGGAATTCCATTGGTAGTATGACTATGTGTCTATGAAAGTCCGAATCAGAGTAGGTGTATTTGGCTTAACTTGAGACTTGCACCGCTAATACTTGCGACAATCAATGTGCTTTGGTTTTGGTCGTCCAGGGCCTTAACAAGTTCTATATACGCCTCTTCTGGGTATATTGAGAATCGTAGTGTATTGGGTGTGATGTCGAGATGGAAGTATCACTCCATTCATAGTGGAGATGATGATCACGTAGGATACGGAACTAGTTCTCTTATGTACTGCAGTCATCGGGATAATATTACTAGGTCATGATTATCCGATATAGAGACTAGTTACCAGAGATCCAATATGTACTTCGTACGGGGCAGACACATTACCAGCCCCAGGCCTTGCATGTGACATCCAATGCTGGATCGAAATATGCAATACTACGTATACTACGCCTGATATAGATCACATATTCCAGTAAGAATATTTATGGAGAATTGGGTAGGCATAGCGCTTTGCTAGAAGCCAACCTTGTCTTGTAAATCGGTATAAACGTAGTACTAGGTACGTACGTGTTCGGATAGTATGACGACCGGATTTACTGCCAACATATCCGGGGATCTCATGGGTCGCTTCCCGAAGATTCACCGATGACGTATGACTCGCACTTTATTAATCTGGGATTAATTAGATGAGAGAGAAAATTAATCAGGGATTAATTACGGAGATATTTTATCTGGGATAAAATATTATTTAAGGAGAGAGAACGATTAATTTGGAATTAATCGATAAAATAATATATTCGATATATTATACGAAATTGGATTTCGACGCGGAATTAAAATTAGATTTTAATTCGGGTCAACGAGTTAATTTAGAATTAATTCGTTAGCGACGTGAATAGTGATTTTGCTAGGCATAATTATTTAATAACGTCGCAACGAAAAATTCGTTAATTTGGAATTAGCGAACCCGAGCCGGAGTGTTTGTGGGCCCACTCATATTTGGAATTCAAGTGCGGCCTACAAGTCACATCAAGCGTCAAATCACTAGTCAATCAAGTGATAGAAGTCACATCACTTTGAGTGAAGTGATGCTTGTCATTATCTATGTGAATAGTGATGGAAGTTGATGGAAGAGTGTTAGACACTCAAGTGTGATTGAAAGACATTTATCATTTAAATATTATTTGATTTTTGACTTTCAAATTTTTGTATTAGATATACATTACACACAACACTATTCTTAACTCTCTCTCTCTCATAGAATCGGCCAAGGGCCTTCTTCATCTTCCTCTCCCAAATTCTTTCATGGCCGAAAGTCAAGGAAAGAAATAGGTAATTTTTGTGGCAAAAATTACTAAGAGCTAGCACTCTAAAGGGTCATCCAAAGGTGATAGGGAACTAATTTCATGAACATTGAATCAAACAAAGCTTGGAACTTCAAGGAACACCATGACCAAAAATGGAGGAGCAAAAACCAATGAATGCCGAGAGCTTCCATGGATGAAAGCTTGAAGATTTTGATGTTCCTCGCGTCGCAAAAGCCGTTCAATGTGAGTATAATTCCGCCATTCTTCATTGAGTATTCACACATGTTTATTTCTAGAAATTGATCCTTGGGACCTTAGAGAAACCCAACAATGGTATCTTGAGCCATTTTGAGCCTGAAAATGATTTAGGGTTAAAATTGTGTAAATTCAATTTGAGCATGATTTGATGAAATAGTTTGATTGAGTATGCTTGAATGATGTTTAATTGAAGTTGGATTTGATCAATTTCATGAAAAGTTGATTGGATCAATTTTTGCCCAAATCTTAGGCTTGGCCGAATTGGATGAACCCTAGATGTCATGGTGATTTTTG
>SKCR01002404.1:0-27850 GCA_019454045.1 Zanthoxylum bungeanum
AGTCCCAATTATGGCTACCCCCGCCCGACAGGTATATGTTTATCCTGTAAGGAAATCTATTAAAGGGTTATCTATCCTCAAGGAAGATCGTGGGCTATTAAGTCTAAGGCTGAAACCTAAAATCTCTATGTCTAGTACATTTTAGAGTTACCATATCAATCTTATTGGTGATCAGACAACAAGAAGCATTAAGCTTAAGACTTAATAAGTAAACCTTTAAATTACCCAAACTATAAAATAACCCATTATAAACCGGTGATATTAAAAGTCATCACAACCCCAGATAACTAACACATAACTAGGGCTAGTAAAAACTTAAAAGTAAAAGACATAAAGTAAAAGCTGAAAAGTAAATTATAATAAAATAAAATGCTAAGGTAAAATGAATTACTTTTACTACTACTAATTTAGATATCTCCCATAAAATAATATATAAACTTGTGATAATATTACCAACCGACCAATCTGGCGGTATCCTGATTAAGTCAAATTAAGTCCAACCAGCCATTAAGGCGGTAATATTTGTCCATAAACCAGCCATAAAGGCGGAACCAAAATTAAATTACCAACTAAAAAAATTAAAAAAAATTAAAAAAAAACTAAAAAAAATTAAAAACTAAAAGAATCTAGAGAGAGAAACTCTCTCTTTACATAAAATAGAAGAGAGAGAGTGGTGCAAAAAAATCTGAAATTTGAAGCTGAATTTATAGGCCCTGGTAGGCCTCCAGCGTCGCGACGCCAGCTGCAGTTGGCGTGGCATGCTAAGGCTTTGACACGTGGCAATTCGGATAAGAAGACAAGGCGACACGTGGCGATGCGGCTGACAACTCAATAATTGATGCTGACGTGGCACTGACGTGGCAAGACGGCTGAGAGAAATTTTCGGCACCGTAGGATTGAGACACGTGGCGACACGTGTCATGCTGTGATTGGCTGATGATGACGTGGCATGTTGACTCGGTTGACATGCTGACGTGGATGATGACGTGGCAAGACGCGTGGAAGAGTTGACTCGTTGACCGGATGACGTGGCGACACGTAGGATGACACGTGGCACACATGGAAATAGTAATTGTCGGCAACATAGGATGATGACATGTGGCACGGCGCACGTTAGCAGATCGACTGTGATGGTGACACGTGGCACGACGCACGTTAGCAAAGTCAAACTTCTCAAATTCTGACCCGTTGACCCGGCGCACATTAGCAGACCACGGCGCACGTTAGGCGTCGCGAAGCGTAGAGTCTTGGCGTCACGACGCGACCAAATTACCAAAATGCCCCTTTTTGCCAATTTTCACTGTTTTGCTCCAAATCACCTTCAGAATGTCCTGAAACTTTATTTATCTACAAAATAACACAAAACACATCAAAATATTCACAAGACTCAAGAAACTATACAAAATATTAGGTTAAATGAGTGGGAAATAGTGATATAAATACCACTCATCAATTTGATTTAAGAGAATGTTGATTACATTAAAAACATAACAATTGAAAAGTAGTTTTTGAAATCATCCAAATGAATTATCATTTATAGACTGCAGTAATTGATGAAATCCTCCAAATGAATCAGGAACATATGGTGCAGTGGCAGGAACATGTTCAATCTGCATGCAAAATCAAATGAAAGGTAACTACATTTGCTAATACAGTAAAATATGTTATATATATAAATAAAATAAAATAAACAATTTATACTAACCACGTTGCTATCTTGTGTTGGGAATTGAATAGAATGTAATTGCTCGTGCATTTGTACATCCTGTTCATCAAGTAGAATGAAAATGAGATGTTAGTTACTTTACTGAAGTTAATTGACTTAACAAATTTACAGTAACCCGATACACACCTGATGTTTTTTTTGCTATGTTTCTTAAAATTTTATAGACTGCAGCCTTCGAGTGCGAGGACGACCTTTAGCACGAGTAATCTCTGGATCACGAATGCTTTCAGCTGCAGTCTCTGAACTCCCAACAGTATTACAACAACTTTTTTCAATACTAAAATTTTATTTCGGTAAATATTTCCACAGATTATCAATCAAATCTGACATATAATTATAACTTTCAAAATCTCCTGCAATCTTATCTGCAACCATTGCGAACTTAGCACATATTTTGTCATATCTCACTTGTTCATCTGTAGAACTCCATATATCATAGCTAATTTTCACCCTACTATGACATCGTCAAACATCTTTTCGCCATCGTTCGAGGATATACTTATTTGGTAATACTTCTACGTCATTACGTATCATGGTTGTAACAGCATGCCTGCAGAGAATTCCTCTAAACTGAAACATTGAGCAACTACAAGTAATTTCTCCTTTCTCTTTTTCAAAGTAAACTTGAAAGAAAGTTCTTTTTTCCCCTCACCAACTTTCACATCTTCTCTTACTACATGTTCTGATCCCATTGAATTGACAACTTCACAATACATCTTTATAATTAACTCTTGTTGAAATTCCTTGAACTTTGAAATGGTATAAACTTCATGTATTTGCTGCTCCATCTTGTATTCTGTTACACAAGGAAGTTGCTGTGAAAGTGACTTCATATCTTCTCTTATTTATTTTTCAACTTTACTCCGCAAAGCATGGTTATACTGCTCCATAAATTGTTTCAATGTTGTTTTTGAGTTAACATACCCATCAAAGAAGGCATTCATACTTTCACTACATTGAGTAGTTGACATGCCTGCCCAAAGACTATTCTTTAGAAAACACGGAACCCAATGATGTCTATCCTTGAATAACCCAGTAAGCCATTCATTACCGCCCAAATCATATTGAACAAGCATATAATGCCAAGTTTCCTCAAATTGCGCAACACATTGTGAATCATAAACAGCAGAATGTAATATCTGAGTGATTGCATTATATTCCGTATAAACTCCTAATTTTTCAGAAACTTTCTTCAATATATGCCACAAGCACCACCGATGTCGAGTAGTAGGAAAAACAATCTCAATCGCCTTTTTCATTGCCTTGTCTTGGTCAGTAATGATTCCAATAGGTGCAACATTGGACATGCAAGATAGTCATGTCCTAAATAACCAGGTAAAAGTCTCAGTGTCCTCATATGAAATCAACCCACATCCTAACAGTATAGAATGACCGTGATGATTAACTCCCACAAATGAGGCAAATGTCATGTCATACTTATTTGTTAGATATGCGGTGTCAAATGTAACAACATCACCAAAAGATTTGTAGGCGGCCCTACTCCTCGGATCAGCCCAAAAAATATTTTTTAATCGATCTTCATCATCCAAATTGAAGCTAAAGTAAAATCTATCGTCTTCCGCTTGCATTTTCACAAGTAGTTTTGTAAAGCAACAACATCTCTTTCGCCAAGACGTAATCTTCTTTGTTTGTCAACATGATTTCTACAATCTCTTGCCGTGAATGTAACATTTTCATGCCCACCAGCTTCAATAACAAGAGAATTGCTACTTTGGGCAACTCTTATTCCAACTCTATCATTTATCTCAAGTTTTCTTTTTGCATGTACATTGATGCTACGGTTACATCTAAAATACTTCGACTTCGATGGAGATAATAATTCATGGTTGTGCTCCAGAACTAAAGTTCGAACCCTCCATTTTCCAACTTCATCTACACATCCACATATTTTAGCATTGCAACCAATTTTTGAATTAGGTTGGGGCCTTAAAATATTACTGGATGTCGTTTTTGAAAAGCCGCTTCTCCCACAAGAAAATGTCACATACCTAACATTCTCATCACCCATCTTTCTACTACTTCTCCGCATTACTGGAAACCCCTTCCATTTACCATATTCTTTGTAATAATTAAACATCTCATCAGCATTATCAAAAATCATATCTGTCTTTGGATCATCATCGCCATTATCATCAATTTTATTAATGTGAACATATATACCCTCATCCTGATGAATTCAGTGTCCAATTCTAAATTTGTCATTCTTGTCACCCCCAAATTATGGATGATTGGCAGTGGACTGGATGGCAGTGGACTAAAAAACAAAAAAAAAAAACAAAATTCAACCAAGTTGATGAATTACGATTACAACAGCAACACTAATCTGAGAAAATCAGCAATGGTTGCAAACAGTGGCCAATTCTAATCAAGCAAAATTTCTAAGAGGATGCTCACGAATGCCAATTTGGTAATAAAACCTTAAACATTTTGTAAAAATAAGTAATACCCAAAGGCCAAGTGAGCTTTGGTTTAATAAGGAACAAGAAAACAATCATATTACTACATAAATAGATATCACACAAGCCCACATTCACTATTCGTCAATCAGCATTATCAAGAACAATTAACAACAAGTGAAAAAAACCAAACCCAGATGAAACTGATTCCAATCTCACCAACCCACCAGCAAAAATGCCACTACGTGTGAGGAAACCAATCAAGCAAAATAAATATTTTCAATTTAAACACATTTGAACTCTATTTTGCTTCATATGATAAGGACTTGCCTGAGATAAGCGATGCTTCTTTGCGCGAAGGCTCTGGATTCAGTTCACCGGCGACGGTGGAGGATTAATTTTTTGGAAACGGTACGATTTGGTATGGTAGGAGAAATGGTGTGCTGAAGGCGATGAGGAAGCTGTTGTGCGAATTGATTTATGCTGTTAGGAATTAGGATTGAAATCGTTAGAATTGATTTGGGGATTAGGGCATGTTTTATTAATGTCTTGTTTGGCTACGAGAGCAAGGCAAACCTAGGGTCAGAATTTTTAAATCAAAACGCAGCATGTGCTGCCGTTCTGTTTCTTTGTGAGTAAATGTATGCGTCAGTCTATCATTTCTCAATAGAAAAAGGAGAAAATGAGCGATATCGGCAATTACCACCACCCAAGAGAGGTTGCTTCTGTCGGCCTTTATGTGCAACAGTCCTCCAATAGCGGACGAGAGGGTTACCGTACATACAAGACATAATAATTTGATACTTTGAATTTTGAAATACTATATTTTACTATTAATAAATAATTATATAATATATAGGAGTCGTGTTAAATAAAATTATGATTTATTTAATTTTTTTACTATTTAATACATATGTCAAGATATTATTAGATTATTATATGATTAACATGATATCACATTTCTACAAAGTCAACCTAAAAAAATAAAAGGGAAAGAAGAGAAAAATTATACTCTGATCCAAAAGTTCGTGTTATTTTGCCTAGAGAAAGATATAATGTGAATATAGTAATTTACCCAACAAAAATGCTACACTTACATACAATCTTACTAACAAAAACTACACCCCTCTCGCTGTAGCTACAGTGATTGCTACAGTGATCACTGTAGCTACAGTGAGAGGGGTGTAGTTTTTGTTAGTAAGATTGTATGTATGTATATCATTGCTGTTTACCCAAAAAAATGTAAGTTACAAGTGTGTACATAAAACATAACACAGTCCTTTAAAATATGCTTGCACATGCATATGCCATCCTTTTAATGAATGCTTTTCATCTTGAGATCCACACTACACATTTGCTTCTGCATCTTTGAATTAAGGTTTGTGTTGTCTAATTAGACTGACTGTCAACCTAAACCCCATACAAATCTTATTCTATAATAATTTAATTTAATTACATGAAATAATTAAGTCAAAAGTATACGATAATAGAAAATATAAAAAAAAAAAAAAGTACACGAGAATAATTTCCGTATTTCGAATTTCAATAATCCAAGCAAAAAATAAAAAAGGGCACGGGCTAGCCTAAACTCATACCTACCTGCCCATCTAGCTTTGCTTCCGTGATTACGACCATGCATCTGCTAAACTAATTAACTTAATCACTTTAATTAGTGTCTCACTTTTAAAATGATTTTTTAGATTTTTTTTTATGGAATCATTGGAAACATCACCGTCAAACCACTCATTCCGAGCTTAAATGACTGTCTCAGGTTCTTATAAAAAATACACTCACAACACCACCAAACCACGCGTGTTGATAGTTAGAGAAAATAAAAATAATTATCATAATTCTTCTTGGACTATTTCTTTTTCATTTACTATCATGTCAACCTCATACAGATTTCAGTTAATCAAATAAATATAAAATTTATGTTTTCGCTTTATGGTAATTTTGCATAATTTTGGTAATTTAATTTGCAAATGTCTGTTACCATCTTAAATACTAATTCAATAATTTATATTTGAAGTGATATTCTAACATATATTCAGTAAAATCGTCCTAAAGTGATTTTGCGGTTTTTAAGTAATTTTATTTAATTTATTATTAGATTTGAATCTTGAGGGATAAAATGATAAAAAAAAATTAAATTTCGATTTTAATTACTCCTCATCTTTTGTAAAATAGAAAAATATATTTCAGTTAAAAAAAAAAAAAAAACAAATTGAAAACCGTTTAGAACACAAAACGGCGGTGTTTAATACCAAAACGGGATTTGAAACTTATGAACTACTTGCGTTTTACTGCGGTCCCGGAATCACCAGCGGATCTCAGCAAACGACTGTTATTAATTTTAATATTTTCTTTCTCAAGTTAACTCTTTTAATCTAATCCGCAGAGTCCAAATTTAATCCTTATCTTCTGTCTCATCAAAATTAATCAACAAATTAATAATTGCATTTTGTTTATAATAATAAATAATAAGTAATAATAATAATAATAAAATTACGCATTGCTTTTTAAAGTGGAGGCCTAATAAATGAAAACAAAACCAAAGCAAAGTGGGAAGAAGAAGATAGAAGAACGGCCGTCTGTTTGCATTTATCAAGTATTCAAAGCCAGAGAATCTGGACAAGAGACACTGTCTCAGTTGTGATCACCAATTATTTTATTTTATTTTTTTGGTAATAATAATTGTTGCCGCGTCGTCGTTTTGACTGGACTCTGTTTGTTCTCTCACATTAGAAGGGATAGTGTGATCGTGTCGTTTTGTTGTTAAATTGAAGAGGGAAGATGCAGCGGCGGAGGAGACGAACGGTGGTTTTGCTGAGGAAACTGCTAACGTGCGCCATATGCGTAATAGCGCTGGTGGCTTTGCTGTCCGTGCACGTCCACGTGCCCGTCTTTCCTTCCTCTAAAGTGCCGGAGTTCACTGATCCTTACAAGCTCCCCACCATTACTCAGGTCTCTCTCTTTCTCTAATTAGGTTTAATTTCTTATTTCTCTCTATCCAAAAGTTATTTTAAAAAAAAAACTTGTGATTTGATTTGTATGTTTATGTAATTTTTATTTATTTATTTTTTGTAGCAACATGACACGGAGCAAAGTTGGACTCAAGAGCTAGCTCCGCCACATTTGTCCCAAACTCCGTTACCTTCTCGCAAGGTTTTCAATTTTTCATATTTAAATTATTCTATTATTAATTTTCAGTTTTTAGGACCAAATAAGGAAACAAATTAAAAGATAAAAATAAGAAATGAAAATTAGTCATCACGAAAGCAGGATTATGCATTTTTGATACGAAGCAGTCATGCCTCTTCCATGTTTTCACTCCTTTAGATTTGACAGTTGGATGTTGCTAGTGGGAATTCGAGTTCGGATATTGTTAAGCTGTGGAAGCGCCCACCAAATCACTATTTTGTGCCCTGTGTCGAGCCTAGTTCTAATTATACATGTAAGCAAACGGTTTTTCTTTTTTTGCCTTCTGTGGAATTGTGTGTGATTATTTACCAATTTACTGCTTTTTTTTATCAGCTCCTGCCGATTCCCGCGGATATCTTCTTGTTCATACAAATGGTGGACTCAACCAGATGCGTGCTGGGGTTTGTATTTTTGTTCTGCTCCTTATATCTGCGCATAAATTTTTGGTTGTCTCTAATGTATTCCTTGTAATTATCCCACTGCTAGAAATTTCTTTGTAGTCTGATTGGTGAATTGAGAAGTGTTACAACAGATACACCTGGAAAGTTGCAGTGCATTATTCCATCTTGACCTGTTGTTATAGCGTCACTTTCAGAGTTCTGTTGTATTTTTAATTCTTTTTATATCTTTTTGTTAAGTGAGGAGTGAGGACAGTATAAAGTCAAAATGAATCATGTATATTTTTGTATTTCTTCATTTTAGCCTAATATCATCTAGTTGCAATTATAGCATTAATACTAAAATTATGCATGGAATGCATTTGTATTTATCGGCTACGCATGCATTATCTGGTGTCCTATGTGTGTGTCGTATTGGATGAGCCAAGCATGTAATCAAAGATAGTCAGTCTGGATTGCTTTTCTCATTAACCATCAATATGCTTACCGCTGGAATTTTCTTAATGTTTTCCTGCTACCTTTCCCATTTTATTGATATTATGCAACTATGCATATTAGACGATTTTGACTGCAAAAAGTGGTTCTTTAGTTGATTGGTGCGGTTTCCAGTGTTAGGTTCAACAGACTATCAGAGATGTAGTTTTGCTAATATGTATTTCTATTTTCTCTCGATCAGTGTTAATTGCTTTGTTAAAATATTTTGTGGCTATTATTTAGAGCTGAGTTACAGTGTAAATGTTTGAGCTGCAGATATGTGACATGGTAGCGGTAGCTCATATCATAAATGCCACTCTCGTAGTTCCAGAGCTTGATAAACGGTCTTTTTGGCAAGATACTAGGTGCCTACCTTCCCCGTTTTGGAAGTTTAACCGTTTGTCTCTGATCTATTTCTTAACGATTGAAATCCGTGGTCTGTTTTCTATTTTTCTTTGTCTGCAGCAACTTTTCTGATGTTTTTGATGAAGATCATTTTATTAATTCTTTGGCTAATGATGTGGAAGTCATAAAAAAGCTTCCTAAGGAACTCACTACGGCTGCCAGAGCAGTTAAGCATTTCAGAAGCTGGTCCGGTATGGACTACTACCAGGGAGAGATAGCTAGCATGTGGGAGGATTATCAGGTATGTTTTTTGAAATTCTTCACCAGGTTTCTGCTGCTTTGCATAGTATTCCACATGTAATCATTTTGATACTCACATGATTCTTTACAGATTATTCGAGCTGCTAAATCTGATTCTCGACTAGCGAATAACAATCTACCCCCGGACATTCAGAAGTTGCGTTGCCGTGCTTGCTATGAAGCCCTCCGTTTTGCCCCTCGAATTGAAGCAATGGGGAAAGTAAATAATTAATCATGAATTGTCATTTGATTTTTGTAGTGGATATTTTTCTTGTGAGCCTTGCAATTACAATGTTTGAATATCTTGATTCATTTTAGTTGTTGGTGGATCGAATGAGGTCTTACGGACCTTACATTGCTCTGCATTTACGATATGAGAAGGACATGCTTGCTTTTAGTGGATGCACACATGATTTATCTCCTGTTGAGGCTGATGAACTACGGACAATAAGGTCTTAGTTGACTGTGTGATGATTTATAATGCTCATTTTGCTGCTTCTCTTGATAATTAGACGTTTATGTTAGTTGATGTGTGTTATTTATTTTAACTTCGTTTTTAACTTTATAGAGAAAATACTGCCTACTGGAAAGTAAAGGACATTGATTCCAAGGAACAGAGATCCAAAGGTTACTGCCCCCTAACTCCAAAGGAGGTTGGTATGTTTCTTACTGGACTAGGATACCCATCAAGCACTCCCATATATATTGCTGCTGGAGAGATATATGGCGGTGATGCTCATATGGCTGATCTGCAGTCCCGCTATCCCATATTAATGAACAAGGTATGATTTGAGTCGTTTGTTGTGTGTGACTTTCTCCTTTAAATAAAATTGCTGTTCTGGTGCTTGATTTTAGTAAACTTTTGGAACAATTTATGAGGTTGTTGGGGAACATTGACCATGTGAAATCTCACAACTGAAACTTTATGCAGAAGAATGTCCATGTGTGCTGTTTTAAACATGAAGTGCAACTGTTCTGGATCATAGCTCCCGTTATTCTTGTGGTCTTGTGATGAGTTTAGCCAAGGAGTCTAATAACTGTTCAAGTAATGTTCATTCTTATAGAAAGACCACTCTGTAATCAACTTCAGTCATTGCCCATTGGCTAATGATGAAATTCAAAATGACTTGTGGTAGTGTTCAAATTCATGGTTCATTCTGATCATTAAGTTTTTTTCTCCTTCTCTTTGTTGCTCACAATAAACAAATGGGGGAAATGATTTCTATCTCATTTTAGTCCCTTTTTTGGGGTTTTGTGTAAGGGTTCAGAGCAGCTGAAGTTCTTTATAGTTTGGTGAGCTTATAAGTTAGCTTATACTCTTAGTACAATACTTATAAACTAGCTTATACTCTCAATCAATAATTTCTATCAAACGGTGTCTTAGGCATGTTGATTTGTTTGTACAGTGCAATACTTAAAAACTTACATATATTTTGGCTGATAGCTTGCATGTTGATTTGTGTTTGTAATTGCTTTGCAGGAAAAGTTGGCATCTGATGAAGAGCTGGAACCGTTTGTGAATCATGCATCTCAAATGGCTGCACTTGACTATATTGTATCCATTGAAAGTGATGTGTTTATTCCATCATACTCGGGAAACATGGCGAGGGCAGTTGAAGGTCATCGACGTTTTCTGGGACATAGGAAAACAATCTCTCCTGACAGGTTAGGCAGTTTCTTTTTTAAGGACGACTACATCCAGATACAAATAATGACAACTCCATTCAACTGCAGTTTATTGAAGTTATTTCTGTATAACGTTGATCAGGAAAGCACTTGTTCGTCTGTTTGACAAAATTGAGCTGGGAACACTCAGAGAAGGCAAAAGTTTTTCAAATAAGATAATTGAAATTCACAAAAAACGGTAAGTCATTAGTTGTACTTATTATGTGAAGCATCATTGTCTTTTGGTCGTGTATCTTCTATAGTGAGATTGGGCATCTTTACTGCAGTCACTGTCATGTCTCTGCTCTAGAGTAATCGTATTATTTTTCCATTTGTCAAAAATTTATGGCATGTTAAAGTTATATCGGTAGCTCCCATTTTAATTTCATTATTTCCTTCCGTCTTACAGGCAAGGGTCCCCAAGAAAAAGGAAAGGCCCTATCTCTGGAACGAAGGGCACAGATCGGTTTCGTTCAGAAGAAGCCTTCTATGTAAACCCATTACCAGACTGTCTATGTCGGAGGCAACCACTAAATGTTAACACCTCACTCACTATTAGGTAGATCAGTTGCTGTGAAAGAAACTTGTTTATACAAAGATCCCCAAGCCGGTTAGCCATCGTTGTATATGATTCCTCAAGTATTTATTGAAGTTATGCGAGCTGGCAGTGCCATATTTGGCATCGGGTACATGAAAGTGTGTATATCTCGAGTTTAGACAGTTTCAATAAATAGGTGAAAAGGAAACGGGGTAGTGGTGGGCGGCAGAGATGCGATCAATCATGAAAGTCATCGAGTTTTCATTCCATGGGAAAGACTCGTTAATGTGATTCAGGAAGTTTGGCTACGTTTCAAGGGAGGGACAAGGGATGCATTGGGTATATGATAGTGTGAACTGCAGGAAATAATGTTCACTTACACGAATGTATTTCACTTGTTGATACAACATATTAGTTGAAAGAATTATTTCAATTTCTCGCATTAAAATTTTTTATACTCCTTTTGAGCCAACAGTGATTTTATCACCTGTCAAATTACCGATACCCTGATGATCGATTTAATGTCTAAACGCTAGCATGTCGCGTGCGGAAATATTTTCACCAAAATTTGAGAATTGTTGCTCTTTTTTGAGTCACAAAAATCATGCACGCTCTGATCTGGATCTGGATCCAGCATATTATTCGGGTCGGTAATTGATCCAAGGTTGGGTAACTTTAGGAACTGATCCAGCTCAACCAAAAAGAATCAACAAAAGATTGGATAACACAATCTCATAAACTCCCATGCGTACTCCACACATAATCACACTATAGGCCCACTCTTTATCTCTCTCTCTCTCTCTCTCCAATCTACACATTAACAAAGAAAGAGCCTTTGATTATTTTGAAACTTGGAAGAAGAATTAAGAAACAGCATTATGGGTGTTTCTTTCCTCTCAACAGTTGCTTTGTTTCCCATTGTTCCAGCTCCATCTCGCAGCTCTTTGTCTACAGTTGCCACGAGATACCCAGCTCATGCTGTAAGCTTTGCTTCTTTCTTTCATATTCATTTTGAAATGGCTGGATTGTCTATTAACTTCAAACCGAACTTTGACATGTTTACCGTTCAGGGTGGTGCTATACGTTGTCATAAAATTGAAATTGAAGTCACTGGTGAGGATGGTTTCCGGCGAAGGGATATTCTGAAATGCTTTGGTGCAACCATTGGCATGGTGAGACCAATCCTTTTTTTTCCTATCTATATCTAATGGATAAGCATGCCCTCTTAATTTTTAGTCTAAGAAAACTCTGTTTCCAAAATTCAATTGAAAATATATATACTCTCTGCCATGTAAAGTTTCTGCCAGTTGTGGTTTCTCCTTAGGAAATAATATCAGGCTCTGGATCAACTGAAATGGCAAGTGCTGCTGATTTGATACAACGCAGACAGCGGTCTGAGTTTATCTGTAAGTTCTATAAGCACATCTTCCTTGTGCTTAAATTACCAGGAATCTGCTTAATAATAACAGTTTACATTTTTTTTTTCCTTAACAGCGAGTATCAAGGGGACCCTCCAAACTGCTATAACGGTTGGCACCATCACTCATTCATGTGCATTAGGTTAATTTTGCTGTCATTGTGCATTGATCACTTCTTTCAATGTACCTGTTTCAGGGAAATCCAGATCTTATCACATCCCTACTAACTATGGCACTCAATGACGCCATGACTTATGATAAGGTCGGAATAAAGTCTCTACCATTTAAATTTCTTGTGAATGTCCAGAGAATGGAAGGAAATAAACTGATGTCTTGCTGGTTAAGTTTGTAGGCTACAAAAACTGGGGGCCCCAATGGATCCATACGGTTCAGGTACCTTCTACATGTTGCAATATCTAAAAAATAATTAAGATATGAAATTTTACACTTCTTGAAATGTGTATGGGGTAATGGAAATAATTGTAGTCAAATCAGCATGATATTCCTCCAAAAGATACAGAAATGTATGCTCTTCCCAAATGTCGATTTATTCAAAAATGACAGAGAATGTTATCATATATTTCATGAATTTCCTGTTGCTTTATTATCAAACTTTCCTTTTCCTGTGAATAAGCATCAGTAATTTTGGCTTGGTAAAAAGTTGCCTTGATTTTCTTCTGCTGGTTTTGTTGCCTGAAGTTCAGAGATAAGCAGACCAGAAAATAAGGGGCTTTCTGCTGCCATGAATTTATTAGAGGAAGCAAAGAAGGAGATAGATTCATATTCCAAGGGTGGACCAATAGCCTTTGCAGATCTCATCCTATATGCAGGTTACAAATTTTAGAAATGCCAAGTTTGAGCTATCAAACATGATAAGATTGTCTACAATGAGTTTCTCTGCGGTTCCACAGAGAGAAGCCTAGAGTTTCTGACTAATTTATTCCATTTATGTAGCACAAAGTGCCATTAAGACCACATTTTTGGCATCTGCCATCCGCAAATGTGGAGGGAATGAAGAGAAAGGGCGCTTATTATACACTGCCTATGGTTCAAACGGTCAGGTTTGTTTCTTAATATGCTGTGCCTGTGCTATACAGTTAATTTCAACATCCAAGTCACCATATATATTCCTGTTGTGCATTCTCCAGCAGTGTAAAAATACTCTAGTCTCTATGTGGTTCTTATGCTGGTTTCATTTGTAACAAGCTTGGTGCATATGATACGAATGCTCCAGCTTGAGGGGAAATGTTAGAATGCCTAAGATATTATTAAAATCATAATCATTCAAAAGATATGATTATGATTCTACATATCTCTAAGATATTGTTACATAATCATTGAGATATGATTATGTAATCCTAATGATTATTAATATATTTAGTTTCTATATTTAACTTGATGTAGTGCTTATATAAAGTCATATCTTTTGTAATTTTAAGTATCCAGAAGTATAAAATCGTCTTATTTTTTTACAATTCGTATATATTGTGCTATATTTAGATCACATGAGTAGCTTGTTACTGAAATCACTATTAGGTACCTTAGATAGACATCTCTGCCATAAATTTATACTTTTGTACATGTAGTCCTCGGAAATTTTCCTAGACTGCCAGTCAGTCTAGTTGATGGTTGAGTTTCCATAACGGTGACATTGCTTAAAATAATTTTTTGTTTCACGGTTTGTAAACTTTTTCTGTTAAATTGCTACATTATTAGGGCTTTTATTGTAAATAATTAGGTCTATAGAAAAAATTATAGTTGTTCAATCACCATGATTCTTTTAGAAGGAAACTTAAAATCCTACGGCGGACACCTTGTGAGAAGTGAAGGGAAAAGATTAAAGCCATGATAACAGCGTGTATGGCTTAAATGAGTTGTGTCATGCTTGCATTTCTGCTGACAGATCTTTTATGGCACTTCAGCTTTCTATTAGTTATGGATGATGCATAATATTGTTATTCTGCCAACAGTGGGGCTTGTTTGAAAGGCAATTTGGAAGGACAGATGCTCAGGAGCCAGATCCGGAGGGACGGGTTCCCCAGTGGGAGAAAGCTACTGTCCAGGAAATGAAAGATAAGTTCACAGCTATTGGCTTTGGTCCTCGCCAGGTAAATTCACTATCATAACTACAGTAATAATTTCTCTTATTTCCTTATATCGTCATGAAATTGACTGTACAAACAAATTTCCTGCAAGCTGAGGCAGGCTCCCTAGAATCCCCTTGATCAAAAGTGTACACGTCACATTAAGCTTTAGTTAGAATCATCGTTCTTTTGAACTATGATGTATTCTGCTTCACTGTGCCGTTTGACTCAAATTCAACAAAAAATCATCAGAATATTTGTTTATATTCAACATCTTATTTCAGGCCACTAATGCGACTCTTCTTATTCTATAAATTCAAGCAAATTTCATCACTCACCAATAAAGTCCATTGAATGATCCATCTCTGGTGCAGAGACATCTGATTTTAGATTTGATGCTATTTATATGTTTAGGCATGCAGTAACATTGATAATGAGTAGGTGGGAGTGGGGGCAAATCCTTAACTACAATATATGTACAGGTTCTTGTTTTGAATGGAGTAGTGATTAATACTCACTGATCTGCTTCTTTTCAAATCCTTCGTTGCTCGGCAGCTAGCTGTTATGTCTGCATTCTTGGGTCCTGATCAAACAGCGACAGAAGCCTTGTTGGCAACCGATAAAGATGTTTCTCCATGGGTTCAGAAATACCAACGCAGCAGAGAAACAGTTTCTCAGACGGATTATGAGGTTAGTTTGATATTTCTCCATTCCCCTTTTGAGAGACACAAATTACTCAGGGTTGGATGCAGAAAATTCAGTCATGAAGGTCATGCCTAGTGAATGGCCTTGAAAAAAAAAAACAGAGTTAAAGATTGCGTATGAGACCATGTTTGTAGCGAGAGCCTTGTGCACTAGATATAATGACAGAAAATTCAATCATGGTGTATTTTTATAGTAATGCTTTATCGAAATGTTAATTCCTGGTCTCAGTTTTCGAGTTTTTGATTCGTTGACAGGTTGATCTGATAACTACACTCACGAAATTGAGTAGCCTAGGCCAGCAAATCAACTACGAGGCATATACATATCCTGTTAAAAAGATAGAGCTGAGCAAACTCAAATTGTAGGCAGGAAATAGACTGTGTTCGGAAAGCAGAAGTCCGCCAACAACTTTTTGTAAAGCAGAGTTATTCCTCTACAAGCTGGTGATTTATGTAAGGAATTGATCACGCTGGTTCTATATATATCAATATTTATCAATTTAAGATGGTCTAATAATTGCTTCATTAATACAACTTTGGCAACAACAATACATATAATTGATACAAATGGTGAGGAGAAAATGTCTTCTTGAATTTTTATAAGCTCCTCATGGTATGACTAACTCTCCTCGGGTCTACATGAGATGAAAATCTCCACTTTGCTGATCTGGATGCCCATAGCTTTTATGAGGTCATCTAGTGGCGTGGCTAGAACATCGACTAAGATGATTTCTGTAAATGATTAGTCACACATAATTATACATTTTTGTACAAATTAGATTAAGTCCACATAAAAGTTGATTAGATTTTTTATTAATTAAAAAGTTGCATAAGTTTTGCTGTAAAAGACAAGCTTGAGCAAAGTTTTAATCAAACTTGAGAAAACTAAAACAAGTAAGAGTTAGAGATATTAGTCTAAGTAAAAGAAGTATTTAGAGAAGCTTTAGAAGTTCTCTACAATATTTCAACAAGGAGAAGAAGATTATATTTTGGAACCAAGCTTGCTAGCTTTGGAAATTCTCTACAACAAGGAGAAGAATATTGGATCTTGGAACCAAGCTTTGCTACATTTGGAAGTTCTCCACGATATTTCAACAAGAGAAGAAGATTGGCTATTAGAATCAAGCGTGCTAGGTAAGTTTGATATTTTCTAAAGCTATGTTTTCATTAGTGAGTTATCATTAGTGAGACATATATTGATGAATTATGTATTGATACATAATAACATAATTTGATGTTGAAATTAGGCTAATTAATTGTGTATGGATGTTTTGGAAGCATAAACACAATATACTTGTAATTGGATCAAATATGTTCATGTTGGACATGAAATACAAAATTAGAGTTTTAAACTCTAGATGAAAGCTTAGAGCTATGACTACCATTCTAGAATCACTCGACCATCTTTGAGTGACCTAGAATTGTTTATGAGTCACTTCATTGTGGGATTCTAATTTGGTTGATGTTCTGATTCAAAGAAATAAATATATATATTTAGAATACATGTATGTTTGTTGTATAACATGTGTTGATGTTGTTTTGATGCTAACATTGGACTTTTAGGTGTATTAAAGTGTTTAGAGAAAATTGGAAGTGTTTAGAATTGAATTAAAGGCAAAAATGCTCTCTGCCACATTTTACACAAAACAACGTCGTGACACTAATCTCTGGTGTCGCGACACTCAACTCTCAGAGCTGCGGGCATCGTAACGCTAATCCTTGGGAGTCGTGACACCGAGCTCTCACAGATTGGGCATTGCGACTCCTAAACTTGCACGTCGCGACACACCGAGAGCTTTTGCCCATGAGCGTTAAAACTTCATTTTCTCCGTTCCGGAGTTTTCGAACTCCGATTCGGTCTCCGTTTTATCTTATGGACTCGTAACGAAATATAGTATTTTATGAGATAATTTAAAAATACACATATGCTAGATATCCAAGGGTTAGACCCACTTCCGCTGCACGGGGCACCGATCCGACCCTAGGGGTCTCACAAACGCCCCAACAGATATGCCCATATTTGTGAACAAATTCAAGAAATTTCTTAAGTTGGAAATTAGTGGATATGACATTAATAGGAGAAGGGATGAGAAACTTAAAGAGTAGGAGCCATATGAGAGAATTAGGGGTGTTCATATGGTCGGGTAAAATCGCGACTCGACCCGAGCAGGTTCTTAAAAAAATAATGTAATTTCGAGTTGACCCGACCCCGATCCGATTTTACGGGTCAGTTCACGGGTTTGACAACCTAACCCTACTCGAAAAAATAAATTTTTATTAGTTTTCTAAAAAAATATATTATTTTTTAAAGTTTTACTATTATTTGAGTTGTTTATTATTTTTTTATCTTGAAATTATATATAAATGACAAGTTTCGGGACATAAAATAATTAGTATTTATGTTTCAAAATAATTAATACATAAAAAAAATTCTTTTTTCGCCGACTTGACCCGCTCGGGTTTGCATATTCAAATTTCGGGTTCGGGTTTGATGACCCGGGTGATCCGACCCAATCGGATTTCGTAAAATTTGAAAAAACTCGACCAGTGAACACTCTTTGAGGGAATCTAGAGATGAGAATGATAGGAAATCTTCAGTCATTTAATGCCATGAATGTGAAGGCCTTAGGCTAATAGATCTGAGTGACCTACAAATCTAAAATCTAAGGGCAAGAAAATTAAGACGACCTCTCATAGTGATTTAGAAGGTGGCTATATTTCTGATAAGTCTTCTAAATAGAAGTGTAATCACATTACATTTTCTTCTAGTGTGGTGGGTGAGAGAGAAACTAATGTTAGTGACATTGATGCTTATTTAGAGTTTTCTCACAGTGACTCTCTAGATGAGGATGATATTCATGTAGTATATACTGAATTGTTTAATGAGAGCTTTGTTAGGGTTGGTGCTCGGAGTGCCAATCCATATCGTATTTATGTCCGATTCATAAATACGAGCAATTCTATTTTCCATAAATATTACTAATTTAATGGTAGCACCCTTGTCTTTTATACATATATTCGGTCTAATTACGATTAGATATCTGATTACGATTAGATCGAAACTGAATCTGGTTCAGTGATACATGTATATTAGACAAAGACCATATGATTTACAGTATGGTGCGCAGTTACAACGTAGTTTGTAATTGACATTGGGAAGCGCACTATTAGTTGTATATCCTTAAATAAAATTTCTGGTCAAGATTTGCTAACACGGGCGGTTAGTAAAATCCGCTGAGACCAGTACATGTCGTATATCGTGACTTGGTCCGATGGTTTATCCCAGTGAATCATGAGTCTCGGGAGACTCGTATAGACATGTATGTGTTTATTTGATAAGACACTGAATGACTCACGGAAGGTTTCCTAATAGATGGTACATCAACGTCAATAAGAACATTCTCGAGTTGAGCGAGCATAGTGATCCTTCGACTTGAGATACCACTGTGGATATGTGAGCTATCCTCCACACTTTGATGGCAGTCACGTCAACGATCTATTCATGATCAGACCTTCGCCTGTTCGTTGGGTGTGGACTGATGCTCATGATATCCTGTGCGTATCAAGATAGGATCCGTCAGTCCTGTGTACGCATAGACATCCAGCACGTGTTTACGATCTAGTAAATCCATGGCCGTGGTATAATGTCGGAAATCAGTTCTGAGTGTTATTTAGAGATCATAAATTGAAAGTCGACTGTATTATACCGAACAGATTTGACGTTCTGATCTATATCCTAGGTATAATACGGATGGCCTGTGACGGATGGATTATACATATGCTATGACCTCGACTTGCATAGTTTAGCGAGATTATCTGTGGTCGTCATAATTCATGAGTGGGTGGATTATGGACACGAAATTAGATTTCGTGACGGATAAACCTAAACTTAGAGAGTCCCACAATATAAAGTGTACTCGTTGAGCACTTGGGCAACTCGATATGAATAATACAGATTATTCATAATATTAATCGGATTAAATGAGTTAATCCGGATCGTTTAACGGTTAAACGATGACACATGCATTAGAGGATTTTGTCCACTAAAATTATTGTGTATTTGTATTTGATACGTAATACGATTAGATACACATTAATTATTCGTCAAATGAGATTTTGACACATGCCATAAATATATGTATTTTTTATTTAATGTAAATAAAATACATATATGTTTATTATTTAATTATCTAGTTATTTAAATGTTAAATAATTAAATAATTAAATTTTCAAACTTTATCCAATTTTCATTATGCATTTGATACATGGTGATATTTTATTGGAACATTTGGCATGACTTATGATACACTTTATTTATGTCCAATTTTGATTGGATATTTATAAAGTTAAATTGACTTTTTATTTGATAAATGAATTTTGCCCTCCCACCTAAGCCATTTTCGTCCACTTCTCTTTATAAAAGGAAATTGTTTTTTTCTTTTTCTTATCATCATCATCATCCATGACAAAACCAGAAAACGGAGCCCAAAAAATATGGTTTAATGAAACCATGAAGAAAAAGTGAAGAAAGACAAGAAAAGCTTAAGGTTTTTGCTGATTAAAAGGTAATTTACATATTCCTTAAGCTTAGAAAATTATTTTTATTTATTCTTGTGTTCCTAGAACATGTCTAGGGTTTCTTTACTTGTTCAATTTTGGGGTTTTTTTTTGATTTGATGGTGGTTTGGAAGTTGTGGTGCATGTGTGAAGTGTCTTTGGAAGATATTAGTGTAATTACTTTCAAAATTATTCAAATTATTGTTGGACAATAAGTTGTCATTCTAGAGTTATTAATCCACTCTTTGATAGCCTAGAATTGTTCTAGAGTTGTTCATATGTGGTGGGACTCATTTGGTGATGGATTAGTTAGATTAGTCTTTGTATAATTGGATTAAAGCATGATTTTTGGGGAAATTTCGTTTTCTGCTCAGGCCTGGAAAAGTGTCTGTTTTTGGGATGAAATTGTTGTCTTTTGAATGTTTTGGATGTGTTTTGGGAGTTGGCACAATTGCCGGAATGTGTTTCGGACTTGAAATAAGCGAAAACGGCCAAAAACGACGTTACCATGTGGATTTTGAGCCGTTCGGGTGACGGCTGTGAAAACAGTGATTCCGTCATTGTTTGGACAGCCCATGAACTGCCCCGATACTATTGGATCTGACCTGGGCATTTTCCATAAGTGTCGGGTAGTCGGTTCGGTCAAAAACGCATTTTAGGCCATTTTACGGAAAAAAACGGTTTTCGTAAAAGTTTCGCGACGTTTCAACAATATTTATGTCAATATATGATGTTGAATAAATAGGTTAAGGTGAAATATGAATAAATTATTCATATTAAATATTGAATAATTTATTCGGTATTTTTGAAAAAGTTTTAAAATACGATTTCGCCCGACCCGCGCTTCCGCTGCGCCCCATCGCCCAAAACCCCAACAAAAATGGTATCAGAGCAGGTCTGATGCTTCATCCATTACATTATTCATGCTTGATATTTGATATTTAATCCAATTTTAATGTTCGCACATGCTTGGAATCTAGATATGTTTATTTACTTTTTGGTTTTACGTTAACGGAAAATATAACGGAAATTTAATAGTTAAATTGTGTTATGTTTTCTAAAGTATAATTGAAATGTTTAGAAAATGATTTAGATTAGAATTCTGCATTGGATGTAAAGTATAGCTTCCGTAGGAAAATCACCGCTTTTAAATATGGCTGTAAAGTAACATAAATTGGATACATGTTTCTTGGTCCGTCTTGTCAGTACGGTTTATGGGTATTTTCCTATAAATGCATCCGAGATCGTGCCAAAGCGGTGAGGGTGTAGTTATAGGATTGTTACACATACCGATTGTATATTGATACTGGACAAATTCAAGTGAAAGTGGAAATCCTGAACGTGCCAAAGTTGTCAGGACTACACCGGTAGCCTGAGTATGTCATTGACAAGTGTAGCCTTGATACGCCTCCCTGTGAACGTGCCAAAGCTGTCACAGCGAGAAACGATCAGGACCAAAAAACTAGGAGTCACTGGTGAGTGATTGACAAATTGTTGTCTACCTAATGAATATACGTAGGCGAGAACGTGCCAAAGCTGTGAGTCGAAATATATTCATGGGATCCTACTCTCACTATGGAATTCGATTTAATTATTGAATTCCCGTTGTCCGTTGTGGATTACGGTATTACGTAAAGTAGTGGGAGACACTGCTAGGTTAAAAATCCATAACCTAATCGGTGTGTAATATTATGGAATTTTCTGTTTCGTTTTCCTTATATTCTATACTGTTTATAGATTTATACTTCTAATCCACTGCATGTCTATTATTAGAATAAGGTTTTCAGACTTTACTTATGGTTGCATAATTCTAGAATAGGTTCTAGAAAGACAGTAAACTTAGATATTGTTAGATTAGTTGAAACCATCGGGAACTGTTGTTCCGATTTTCTTGGAAAATTAAGATGATTTGTGACTTAGTTTTTAAGTCACGATTAGGTAATCTAAATAGATATCTGATATAGGATATTATTCTAGTTAGAATTGTTTCTTATGCAGTAAGAATTGACACGAATCAGTTCATGTCTTGAGATTCTTGACTGACACTAAGAAAATCCCTTTAGTATTTGTTTATCCTTTAATGACGTTTCTTTGCTTTTAGTGACTTTTAGAAGTCACGTGTCTGACACAGTTTGCTAATCGATTATTTGCAATTGTTGTGAATAATTGAACGCAAATTATAAAGCTTAAGAAATGAGACACATATAGTTGTGTATAGGGAATATCGATTCTCGCAATACGACAACTGTAGGTATTGGATACCAGATCTCCCGTCTACTTAATTAAAATAATATTTAATAACTGTTTTGATATTTGATATCAGAACTTGTGACTATTGGATAGTTACTTGTTATGTATAAACAAGTTGTTACATATTTTAATACGACTAGTAGTGTCATTATTGAGAAGATAAACATTAAGAAATATATTCAGTAATATAAATGACTTAGAATTGTGCATTATGAGATTTTATCATTAAAACATGGTGACCGGCGTAAACACACACGTATAACGCAAACGCACGTATCGTTCAAGTAGTATAAAAATATCGATCCCACGAGGACTTAATTCTTACTGTTGTTATTAATTATTGATACTATTTATTTACAAGTATCCAATTATATGGAGAAAGGAATTGATTACTTTTGGTTGGTTGAATGTGGTTTTGCAAAATAAAATAAAAACAGACTCAAAAGAAAATACTAAGGAGAATAAAAGAAAAGACTCAAGGATCTAGGGTCGTGACTCCACACAATATTATTATAAAGATGAATTGATTCTCTTATTTATGTGTAATAAATCAGTTTGCTAACCTGGAACACGAAAATATGCAAAAGCCTTTGTCAATGGTCAGACGCAAATACCCAGTATAACCCAATTGAACCATATGTCTATGTCAACCAAATTACCTGGATTCATTAAGATTAAGTTCCAATTTTGGCTACCCCCGCCTGACAGGTATATGTCTATCCTGTAAGGAAATCTAATAAAGAGTTATCTATCCTAAAGGAAGATCGTGAGCTATTGAATCTAAGGCTGAAACCTAAAATCCCTATGTCTAGTTCATTTTAAGTTTACCAAATCAATCTTATTGGTGATCAGACAACAAGAAGCATTAAGCTTAAGACTCAATAAACAAACTAAAGAATTACCCATAAAAAAGAAAATCAATTATTAAGTGTGTGAATATTGTATTTCATCACTTCCCTAGAATAAAAATAAAATGCTGGGGTTAGAGGATCCACATTTAATATTTCTTATCTAGGAATCTCACTTATTATAATATATAAATGATTTTTTGTTCTGCTTTCTCAGTAATTAATAATGTTAAACAATTAAAACCAGCCATATAGGCGGTAATCCATTTAGTCCAACTACACCAGCCATATAGGCGTTAATTATCTGTCAAATAAAGACCAGCCATATAGGCGGTAAAGTAATTTATATTTAACCCAACCATATAGGCGGTAATAAAGTCTGACATTAATTAATCCGGTTAAATTATAATTTATAAATTATAATTAAGTGAGATTTACCTAAATAATTATATTAAAGGTTTCACCTTTTACCCCAGCGGAAATTTAACTACAAAACATAAAAGAAAAGAGAAGAAGAAGAAGAACTATTATTACTACTGAAAATTAAAATACATAAATTAAATATTATTTTAATTTACAAAAACTAGATGCAATCCTCTAAAAATAGGGAAAATCTCCCAAGGAAAGCACACCAAATGAAGTGAAGAAGGCCTGAATTTATAGGCAAACTCGGCATCTGGAGTCGCGACGCTGAAGTGCCTGGCGTCGCGATGCCAGCACGCGTTTTAGTCAACACGGCTTGACCACGCGTAAGATGTCGGCATAATCAGGAGGTGACACGTGTCACGCGGTGAAGGTGGTGCAATGAGAAGTCGATACGTGGCACACGGTGATTAGCTGAGCTTTCGGTCCAATGAACATCTGACACGTGGCACGCGCTTAGGATTGGTCCAATGAGAGATTGACACGTGGCAACATGTGATTCACCGGTGATTCGGTCCAATGAGAACTCGACACGTGGCAGGCGCTTGCTTTGGTCCAATGAGATTTCGACACGTGGCACGACGCACGTTAGCAAGGTCGGCGCACGTTAGCAAGTCAAATTTCTCAGATTCTGACACGTGTCCCTCGGCGCATGTTAGCATGACCAGCTCACTTTAGGCGTCGCGAAGCGTAGGGTCTTGGCGTTGCGACGTTGACAAATTACAAAATTGCCCTTTTGTCATTTTCCTCTATTTTGGCCCCAAATTGCTTCAAATGCTTCCCAAACTTTATTTATCTGCAAAAGAACACAAAACACATCAAAATGTTCACAAAACCCGAGAAACTATACAAAATATTAGGTTAAATGAGTGGGAAATAGTGATATAAATTCCACTCATCACACCCTCAAACCTAACATTTTGATAGTCCTCGAGCAAAACATAGAGTAAAATAACATAAAAATAAATTAACTAAGCCACTTTCGTAGGGATCACAGTTGCATTTAGCGTATGCAACAAGCCTTTAAACCCCTAGGTGTCCATAGTGGCGAGTTGTAGTCTCGTGAGGGTTTACAACAATGATACCCACAAACATTTTACAAAAGTAAAAAGGAAGTAAAACTAATGCACACAAAAGCAAAGAAGCTAGTGACTAATCAGGTGAAACTTCTACTCCAAGTTACTAGTTGTTTTGTTTCATTCTAAATTACTGAATAAGTAAATTCTCCGATTATATTTACCATTCTCCATATACACAGCCAACATAATATTAAACAACTCAATTTTGCCCACAACAGTCATAAGTGCACTTGATAAGAGAGTAATATTTGTGTCCTAAAGTTCTATCAGATTTCACACATTTTTGCAGCAATGGAATAATTTTTCGGATTTTTCTGATTTTTTCTTTGATTTTTTTTTATTTATATACAATACCTTCCGTCTATGTAGCGAGCTTTGGGTCGGTGGCTCCCAAACCAGTTGGCTTTAAGACACCAGGTGTTGAGATACCCTTACAGACTTAATTACTCAGACTTCAGATATATATATTTTTGCAGCATCTTTGATCCATGTAGCAAGCTTTGGGCCAGTGACTCCCAAACCAGTTGGCTTTAGGGCACTAGGTGTTAAAACACCCTTACAGACTTAATAACTCGGATCTCATATTTTTTTTTACTCCATCATTTTTTGAGATGCTTCCTCCAATTAAACTAAAGCACTGAATATTACAAACTTTTCAATTATAGTTCATGTCTGTATGTTACTATACATGTTGATAATACCTGTCAACTGAGCATATGAAGATCCATTTTAGTTAGTATTATGGAGAATTCACAAATTAAATAATTTAAAAGGAAATAAACAAAAATTATCTTGTTCCGAATTAGGTTTGAGATACGTCTCATGAGTGAAAACTCCTTACTCAGCTATGTCTCACCAATTTCACCATTTTAGTCAAAATAAAAACATAAAAACGCAAAATATTTTTGTAATTTTTGAAAATTTTTCAATTTTTTTTGTATTTTTCGAAAAATTTTGGACTAAAAATAAAAACAACTCACAACTAAAAATAAGATACTGATCAACTAATTCCCTCCCCCAAACCTAAATGAGACATTGTCCCCAATGTCTTAAACAGTGGAAGAAGAGTTTAGAAGATAATACCTGGTTAGCTGAAATTTTACAGGAAAAATTACCGATTAAGATCTATGTCCAATTTACGCTTCTTACTACGATCGCTATTTGACCATTTTTTAGTACAAATTTCGGCAGAATCACCTCTAAAAACTCAAAATTTCCCCAAAATTCACCCTAAAACTATGACCACACAACAACCTTCGCCCCCAAAATCTACGAATTCAACCGATTAGTCAATCCTCAAATCAGAAATCTGCCAATTACTCACTGCCAAACTTCCAAGTTCACAACCCTTCAATTTCAACAAAATTAATCAACCACAAACTCTTACAATTTTCGGCTATCCCTCTTCACTGTCAATGGTTTCAAATCCAATAGCATCCAATTTTTACAAAATTAACCACACAAAGTATCCACAAATTCGGCCTTTACCCTTTTGTAAATTTGGAAATTGAAGAGCAGAGAATTACCCCTTCACGATTTTACCACTCACTGCTTGATGACCGGAAATGACGATGAAGGGTCTCGGCCGTGGTTTCGAGGGAGAGAGGGTGGTCTCGGTCGTGGGTGTCTTGGTCGTGTGTGATGGTTTCGACGTGAGAGATGGTTTCGGTTGGAGAAATCAGTGGGTGGTGGCTGTCTCGGCTAGGGTGGGTTCGGGGATTGGTGATGGGCTCGGCGAAGGTTGCAGCTGGTGGATCTCGGTCAAAGGCTCGGCGGCTGATGGCTAAGACTCGGTGAAGGCTCAGCTTTGTTCGGTTTTGGCTGGATCTCAGTGAAGATGGTGGTGCGGTGGCTTGGTCGTGATGGAGATGGGTGTGCTTGACTGAAGAAGGCTCGGTGAAGGGTGTTTCGGTAGTCGGTGGTTTGGTTCGTGGGTTGGAGTCTCGGTGATAGTGGGTAGGTTGTGGGTGGTTGGTTTTAGTTTTTCAGAGGAAATTTTAAGAGAAAATGTTGAAATGTTGAAGAAGGAGGAGTGAGATCTGTGCGGCGGCTGTTGGTTTATGTTCTGTAATCGATCCCGCGTCGCGACGCTGAATTTTTCTTTGCGTCGCGACGCTCGATTGTTTTAGGTTTAGGGTTTTGTGTTTGAGGCTATGGTGTCGCGACACACAAGGTTTTCACGTCGCGACGCGAGATTTTTTTTTTTTGGCAAAACCAAGTCTTCCGACGGATAAATCCTCTGGGACTCGTCTCAAGAGCTGACTCCTTACTCGGCCATCTCTTCTGGATTGACTTTACATCTTCGTGATTTTGTCAAATTTTTATTTTGTGAAAATCCCGCTTGCACTGGCTTGCTTTGTCCTGAAAAATTCTGTTTTTATTTTTCCTGCAAAACTAGCACACAAAATTAAAAAGTTCACACAAAAAAACAAATTACAACAAATCACATGGGTTGCCTCCTTGCTAGCGCTAAATTTTTCGTCTTCAGCCAGACGTGACTGAAATTCATCTGTCAAGGAGGTTTCAGCGTCGTTTTGGATGTCCGATTAAAAACAATCCAATGAGCGTTGCTTTTGAAGGGTCTCTTCCAACGATAAGATGAGAAAAAGAGTTTTGTCTTATTCAGTGCTCGTGCCACCTTTTTAATATTTGTTGCTCCATTGGTTCCTGAAAAAGAAAGAAAAAAAATCAGGAGGTCTCGTATGGTGCTTAACTTGGAATATGAGTTCCATTCTGTCAAGCTTCTGAGTGATATCTTTGATTAGTACTCCCCAAAACAGTGATGTTTCGCCTGAATTCACTGGATCTTCAATAAGGTTAGTCATTTGCTCCTCTATTTTCTATGCTTCTTGCTCCACCTCTTCTTCACAGATGTATTTTAAAATTTCCGTATTCAGCTCTTCATCTGTCATCTGTGAAATGCATGCTTCAAAATTATCAACCTGAGGATGAAAAGAAATGTCAGATTTTAGGTCTCCATCCTCTGATCTGGGTGAAATGATTGGCTTAGGTAGATCTTCTTCAAACATTTGTGCAATGGATGCTCCAAGATCTTCATTTTGAGGATACATTATTCCATCCTCAAGTGTTGATGCAGTTGGTACAAACAGCTCAGTTTCATCATCGTCAGAGTCAGAATAATAAAAATCAAATCGAGACTTTGCCAGTTCGGGCTCCTGAACTGATACCTCTGATTCTTGATACTGCTCAGCCTCGTCCTCTGTTATGATGCATGATGAATCTCAGGATATTCGAAGGCTTCTTCAGTAGTATTTGAGTTTGCTCCGTGAGATATGTGATTCAGGTTATCTATTAATTGCCTAACTTGATCTGTCATCCTCTGTATAGATTCTGTTTGACTCTGAAATTGTGCATCAAATTGAGCTTCCCGTTCTTTGAACCAATCTTTGAGCATGTGAAGTA
>SKCR01002405.1:0-29972 GCA_019454045.1 Zanthoxylum bungeanum
GATTTACAAGACAAGGTTGGCCTCTAGAAAAGCACCATGCCTAGCCAATTCTCCGGAATATCCTTACAGGAATAAATGATCTATATCAACCGTAGTATACAGTAGTATTGCGTATTTCTGTCCAGCATTGGATGATCACGTGCTAGGCCTGGGGCTGGAAATGTGTCTGCCCCGTACGAAGCACATATCGGATCTCTGGCGACTAGTCTATATAATTGGATAAACATGACATTGTCATTTTATCCCGATAGCTGCAGCATTCAAGAGAACGAGTCCCGTATCCTACGTGACCATCATCTCCATATGACTGGAGTGACACTTCCATCTTGACATCACACACAACACACTACGAATCTCGATATACCCAGAATTGGCGTACACAGGTACCGGTTAAAGCCCTGGACGACCTCAACCAAAGTATATAGATTCTCGTATGCATTAGCGGTGCAAGTCTCAGGTTAATACCAAATACACCTACCCTGATTTCGGACTTCCATAGACACATAGTCATACTACCAATGGAATTCCGATGGGGTGTATCCAGAGCGAAGCTGTTTCCCGTACCATCGGTGAAACACAACCTCCTATTACACTTGCATGAGTATCCTATACCCAAATATATTAGAACTATGTCGTTGTGCCCTCACAACGCGCAGAAGTGTAATACTAGTCTTTTACGCATTTATCGATGTCCAATCTCGACAATGCTCTGACTAGGGATATTTAATGATTCTGCCTTCGTGGACTGATACTGTCTCATATCATTCTCAATCCAGGCACTAATTATAGGGACCTCTCATCATTTATACTTCTAGGTGATCTAATCACAAATGATAAGAGTGCAATCTCCTTTGTCACATAGTTAATTTGTACAACAACACCGTGATCTGTACAAATAGTGACGATACGGGTCATAATTGTCCAACAATCTCCCACTTGGCCTATAACCAGTCACTCGAGTGTCTAACACCCGAACTATGTACGGTTTGCTCAAATTGCTGAGAAAAGGTTTTCGTCAGTGGATTTTCATGATTATCGTCTGATGCGATTTATACGATCATCACATCGCCACGATGTATGATCCGAACGAATCAGATGAATATCGAAGTATTTATCTGGATCGGTGATGAGACCATTAATTCTTTAGCATGTGCTAAAGCCTAGCTCAGCTCCTAAAAGAACTATATCTAATCTAATTAGATTTTTACGACCCTAGAAGGCTTCTATTGCTGCCTCAGCTGCAGCAATAACCCGCGTTTATTGTTTATATGGTAACAGTATCTTGCTTGGAAGATTTCAAGCTTACTGTACCATTATTTAAATGTATAGTACCATTTTTATCGGTTAGGAAACTTACAGTAATGATCCCAGTCACTTCAAGTTCTTCTTCTCCAGAATCCAGTGACTATCACTTGGATTTACCTGTTTGTGACTATATATGCTCAAAGCATATTAGACACTATGTCACATACATTTTTCAATGTACGAGTTCTCGGGAGTTTCATGAAAGCCAAGCTTTCACCGATAGTTTTATGGGAATATCATTTCCAAGAAATGACATATTTTATCATTATTGTATAGGACAGCCACTGTCAGTGCGCTCCAACTAACCCTCTTATATACACAAGAATCATTTTCGTTTTGAATTAAATCATAACCATTATGATTACATTAAAACGATAATTCTTAGAACCTATGCTTACTTCAATCCAAACATGGATCAAATAACCTGCAAACCTTGTTTGCTAGTTTTGGTACGACGAAATCGCCAGGATGTTGTAAACATCCTCCAAAAGGTTTCCTTTTCAGGAAAGCGATTTTATCGTTCTGCTGACATATTTCATAAATGAAACATGCAGCATTAGCAAACATTATCCAAATGGATTCACCGTGGCAACAAGTAAAAGGTTAAATCGAAATCAACATAATGTTGATAACGATACCTTTCCGTAAAAGCCTAGCTTTACACGTTGGTATGTTGCCATCCATGTACGTCTTCCTTGAAGACTTATACAGTACCAGTAGGCACAATGCCTTGAGGTACATCAACTAGTATCCAAACTTGTTGATATACATGGAATCCAATTCGGATGTCATGGAACTTTGCCATGATCAAGGAGTCGATACCTTGTATCACTTCCTCATACGTAGTCAGTTGGTGTACCTCAATAAGATAGACATCTTTATGAGGTGAGATCAGAAACCCATACCCAGGTTGTTTTCTGACTCTCTCCGACATACGCGGTTCTTGTGTATATGAAGATTAATGGTAATAGTTTCATCCTTGATGAACTATTTGTGTTCCATTAGGACTCAGTGCCTGGAATAGTATTACTCTGATTTTCATCGAGTTTTACTATCCTCCCATTTACCACTGCATATCGGTATTCCTCTTAGGAAAATCGCATGGTGAGCAACAATCTAATTGTTCTCTCGTGAGTTGTATAGGTACAATACTTTGGTATCCCCAAGATAACCTACAATTGGCACTTATCCAATTTGGGTTTTAGTTTGGTATCATCCAAACATATGCCTAGCATACCCAAATTTTCAGGAATGTGAAACCCGATTTCTTTCCCGTTCATATCTAATATGAAATCTGTCAAACAGATTTTATTGGAACCTTATTCTAAATAAGTTCTTGCACTGTTAAAGCGTATCCGTTGAAGGAAATGGTAGCTCAGAGCGACTCATGATTAACCTTTATCATATCTAACACAATTCGGTCTCTCGGTTCGGACACACTGTCACTTTGACGTGTTCCGGGAGGAGTCCTCATATGAAAGAATACTATACTCTTTCAAGTATACGAGAAACTTATTGCTTATGTATTTTCCATCACGGTCTTACCGTGACGGTATAATACTATAGCCGATCTGTATGTCTATTTCGTGTCGAAACTGTAAAAGTTTCCGATTTATGTTCTTCAAAAGAAACATATAACCATTACGCGATGCCACATCCGTATAGGTCACGAAATATTCATATCCACATATAGCCTAGCTAGACATGGGCCCACTACTTCACTATGAACTATGGCTATCAGATCGGTGGCATTTACACTTTTACCAAGTAAATAGTGTTTTAGGCATTTTGCCCAATAAACTAGATTCGTAGACTTTATTTGAATGGATCAAATCGGTCCTGGTACCCGCTCTTCAAAAGTGCGGATATATGATTCTTGTTTAATGTGTCCCATACTACATAACCACAATTAATTTCTTCTGATCAAATCAGTTTGAGCTATTTATCTGTCATGTTATATATTTGAGATTTTATTTATATTCAAAATATAAATTCTGTTATTCACAGCTAATGTATTTATCTCAATATCATCATTATATAATGAAACACTTTAGTGTTCTAAAATATAAAGGTTCACCCGCAGCGGGTTAACACTGATATAAAGATAACGTATCTAGTCAAACTAGTTACATTATAACAGTTTCCTAATTTAGGTACACTCCTGAGGGTAGTTCCTAAACTTAGGTATCTACGGTTAAAATAGCGACTTTAGTCCCGTTTTCAATTCGCAGATTAATCTTAATTGAAGTCAATATCCTGTTCAAAACAGATTCTGAACATCAATATATATTTATATATCATACTAAGTATTTAAAATCCAATTTCAAAACTAGTAGTGAACATAATTATGACAATCATATTTGAAGTTAGAGCCTTGCTCGTCTTCAATTCCTTCATGGGATATGTCATTTTATCTTCCCAGAAGACTATAATGATTTTGCCTTTGCCCTTTTTCCACACTCCAAAAGCATTTGGCCAAGCCTCGGGTTTCCAGAATATCGAAGTAAAGTGCGCCTTGCGCTACTTGCCTTATTGTAAAGTTTGACTTTATCTCCTTGAGAATAGTCATTAGCTCTCTAAGAGTTATTTATTGCAATTTAGTAAGCTTAAGCACTAAAGTTATCATTACATAAATCTTCCAAAGATTATGCTCTACTTTTTGCTTAATTATTGGCTTAGGCCTAATATGTTATTTTATCAAATAAAGTAACTTTATTAGATTCCAGGACCATCCTGAAATTTATTTCCAATTTGAAAATTAAACCATTTAAAAATTTTTCACTAGGATTATGTATTAAACGTCAATCTTTCAATTTCCACTTGATTTTAATTGTCCAACTATTTAATCAATGATTAAGGTACTATTTATTATAATGATTATTATAGTCCAACTATTTTAATTAACTATAATTAATTAAATCAAATATATTGATTATCATAATCCAATTATATAATCACTTATAAATGAATTGTTTGAATATATAGTCCAACTATTTATTAAAACAACAATTTAAATATTAGTCCAACTAACATTTAATACGTTTGACGAATGATATTGTTTGAGCGCGTATGGCGAGTAATTGAACGAATATTACAAATTCAATTCTTACCTCCCACTATTTTTCGGCGAGCCTCCAACCCTCTGTCGAGTACTCGGGAAACCGTGTTTCCTAGTGGGCTAGGATCCCGTTAAATATCACACAATCTTGACTTTGGCCAACAAATTGTATGATAATTAACTAGGTAGATCTCTAAGATCGATTGGATCCAATCTAATTTCTAGATCCGGTAAGGGGATATCCAAGTCCGAAACATATATCTTATATATGCCAATACATCCAATGTATTACCTAACCTTTTTCCTCTGAATCAACTAAGCCTTGGCTTTGGCACAACAAACTTAGTGATCCCAGTCAAGCCCGACCCATTGACCATGGAAAGCTTCGTAATCAATGTCGATGGACAAGAAGTGGTCTTGACTTTGGCCAACAAACCACAACTTGGACAAGACACTGATATGGAACAAAGCTCTCGTGATTCAAACACATCCTCGACAAACAAAGGCCTTGACTTTGGCCAACAAACCGATGCCGTCTTAGATCTTGAGTAAGAATCACTCAATGGAAGGAAAAGCGCTTAATATTTAGCGAGGGTTTTTCGCGTGCAAATTGGCAACCAATTTATTATCTTTGTTAATGTCTCATCATCATACACCCTTAAACATGCATTCTAAACACATAATAAAGCGCGTATGTAAAATAATAATGATATGCGGATGGGTACTTTAAACATTGATCCTAGATCAAATCTCTCACATTCTCTCTTCAGCTAGCACATGTATTACTTCTACCCGTTACACTACACTTCTAAAGAAACCTCATTTACATTGAGGGGAATAGGTGAGAAGAGAATACAAAGAATATGAGGTGATAAGGCTGGACACGCATATCCAATTAATAAATCGAATTTATTACAATAATTTCTAAAATTGCCCCACCCATCTAATATCCATCCGTTATACATTATTCATGCATCACAACCATGTATTCACACAAGCATGTTATCAATCAACCAACAAATCTAATCTCTGATACCATTGTTGATTTCTATTAAGGTCCAGGATAGATAATAAGCATGAAAACATTGCGAATACACATCGAAGAAGTTGCGGAATACTTACATCGATCGGTTGAGCGACGCGGAAGCAACAAAACTCAAAAAACTCACTGGTTTTGGCGTGAACTGCAGTGCAGATTTTTGCTCACTGTTTTGACTTCGTTTTTGGTCCTTCGTCAAGCTCCAAGCTTCGTCGAACGGTTCCTGGCTCATGGGTGAGCTTCCCTATCACCTTCTCATATCTCGTAAGTGTGCTAGCACTTGTGATTTTGCCACAAAACCACACTCCAAGCTTCCCTTACTGCTCACGGTTTTTCCTTGAAAAACCAGTAAGTGTTTAGCCCTTTTGGGCGTGAGAGAGTGGAGAGAAAAGAGAGAGAAGAAGTTGTATGATGTGTTACCAAATTTGTGTAATTTATACACTCATTTGAAATTCAAATGAATTTCATTTGAATTTAGCTTTTAAAGTCAAACAATTAAAGCTTCCAACCACCCACATCACTCAATCCATCAACTTGTCATGTCACATCACTCAAAGTGACTTGTGATTTGACGCTTGATGCGACTAGTGATTTGACGCTTGATTTGACGTGCCGCACTCGAATTCGAAATGCGAATGCACTCGCAAATAATCTCGGGCTCGGGTTCGCTAATTCTAAATTAACGAATTTTCCGTCGCGTCGTAATTAAATGATTACGCCTAGCGAAGTCACTATTCACGTCGCTAACGAATTAATTCTAAATTAATTCGCTCGCCCGAATTAAAATCTAATTTTAATTCCGGGTCGAAATCCAATTTCGTTTAATATATCAAATATATTAATTTCTTCGATTAATTCCAAATTAATCGTTATCTCTCTTTAAAGGATATTTTATCCCAGTTAAAATATCTCCGTAATTAATCCCAGATTAATTTTCTCTCTCTTCTAATTAATCCCAGATTAATATAGAGTGCGAGTTATACGTCATCGGTGAATCTTTGGGAAGCGACCCATGAGATCCCCGGATATTTTGGCAATCAAATCGGTCATCGGACTATCCGAACACGTAAGTACCAAGTACTACATTTGTACCGATTTACAAGACAAAGTTGGCCTCTAGCAAAGCGCCATGCCTACCCAATTCTCCGGAAATATCCTTACAGGAATAAATGATCTATATCAACCGTAGTATACCGTAGTATTGCCTATGTCTGTCCAACATTGGATGATCACGTGCTAGGCCTGGGGCTGGAAATGTGTCTGCCCCGTACGAAGCACATATCGAATCTCTGGCGACTAGTCTCTATAATCGGATAAATATGACATTGTCATTTTATCCCGATAGCTGCAGTATTCAAGAGAACGAGTCTCGTATTCTACTTGACCATCATCTCCATATGACTGGAGTGACACTTCCATCTTGACATCACACCCAACACACTACGATTCTCGATATACCCAGAATTGACGTACACAGGTACCGGTTAAAGCCCTGGACGACCTCAACCAAAGTATATAGATTCTCGTATGCATTAGCGGTGCAAGTCTCAGGTTAAGACAGGATACACCTACCCTGATTTCGGACTTCCATAGACACATAGTCATACTACCAATGGAATTCTGATGGGGTCTATCCAGAGTGAAGCTGTTTCCCGTACCATCGGTGAAACACAACCTCCTATTACACTTGCATGAGTATCATATACCCAAATATATGAGAACTATGTCGTTGTGCCCTCACAACGCGCACAAGTGTAAAACTAGTCTTTTACGCATTTATCGATGTCCAATCTCGACAATGCTCTAACTAGGGATATTTAATGATTCTGCCTTCGTGGACTGATACTGTCTCATATCATTCTCAATCCAGGCACTAATCATAGGGACCTCTCATCATTTATACATCTAGGTGATCTAATCATAAATGATAAGAGTGCAATCTCCTTTGTCACATAGTTAATTTGTACAACAACACCGTGATCTGTACAAATAGTGACAATATGGGTCATAATTGTCCAACAGCCCACATCAGTATCAGTTTGGGGATGAGTCCCGATGGTCGAGGCCCACATCAGTATCAGTTAAGGGTCGATGCCCACATCATCAGAGCTTGGAATGAATCCATGAATGAATCTTAGGGTCGAGGCCCACATCATCAGAGTTTTGGAATGAATTCAGGAATGAATCCTAGGGCCGAGGCCCACTTCATCAAAGCTTGGAATGAATCCATGAAAGAATCTTAGGGTCGAGGCCCACATCGTCAAAGTTTTGGAATGAATCCTAGGGCCGAAGCCCACATCATCAGAGCTTGGAATGAATCCATGAATGAATCTTAGGGTCGAGGCCCACATCGTCAGAGTTTTGGAATGAATCCTAGGGCCGAGGCCCACATCATCAGAGTTTGGAATGAATCCGGGAATGAATCCTAGGGCCGAGGCCCACATCATCAGAGCTTGGAATGAATCCATGAATGAATCTTAGGGTCGAGGCCCACATCGTCAGATTTTTGGAATGAATACTATGGCCGAGGCCCACATCATCAGAGTTTGGAATGAATACGGGAATGAATCCTAGAGCCGAGGCCCACATCATTAGAATTTTGGAATGAATCCTAGGGCTGAGACCCAAGTCACTTACAGTTTTGGGAATGAATCCTAGGGTCGAGGCCCACTTTATCAACTCAGTTCGAGAATGGACCACCTCAAATCAACTCAACTTAAAGCAGCAGGCAAGTCAGGTGGCAGCTGGCAAGCCAGGTAAGTTAAAATGCATTGCATAACTTTGATATGATTGTCACTGTTACACATTACACAAGTCCCATCAAAGTAGGGGCGACTGTAGGCACTGTATTTTTGCATTTAAGTCCCTCGTAGCCTACTGTGATGGACTAATTTGGAGGACTCGTTGTTCATTCCTGACACCAAGCGATAAGAGCCTAAGAGGCTTGGATACTTAAGAGAGCCTCGCTCAACCCTCCCTCTGGGAAATCTACAATGGGCAGTCCATTTGACAGTCAGTTACACACCATAGCTCGTTGGCACGTACCTTAGTGTATAAAAAATGGGTGCGCTCACTTGGTCGCTCGAACCCTTGAGTGGGGAGACCTAGTTGTGGGCAATCTGTTGCCAGTGAGAGCCTTTGTCTACACTCTCGCGAACCCACACGTAGATCGGAGTTGTATGACTTATAACAACTATTTCATTATGCTTGTGGGCCATCCTCATTTAGGTGTAGTTGGACTTCTTGTCAGAAATGCGAACTTGGTGGGCCATTTAAACTGGGACGAGTTCGTATCTTATGACAATTGGGCCAAAAGCTTCTGAAATGTCGATGAGACGCTCTGTAGAAATTATTGCTTTGTGACTGGATTATCCATTATATGCTTGTGTTTGGGAACATTGTCACTTGGATCCATTTGGACCTTTTTTCATGAGATATGGGCTTGTTGGGCCTTTTAAACTTGGACAAGAACATATCTTATGATGATTGGGCCAAAAGCTTCTAAAACGCCAATGGGCCAATATATGTTTGTGTTTAGGAACATTATCATTTGGATACGGTTGGACTTCCTGCCATGAGATGTGAACTTGTTGGGCCATTTAAACTGGGACGAGTTCACTCCTATGACAGTTAGCCCAAAAGCTTCTAAAATGATGGTGGGCCGATTTGTGTAAAAATTTTAATGAGTTGATATATTCCTTGTATCGCATACATCTCATTCATCTCATGCATACATATATCATGTTAACACCCTCTATGTCTATAAAAGATATCATAGAGTCCCGTTGGGTTAGGGAAGAGGGAAGACTCACTAAGACACCGATAGCAAACATGAGTGAATCCGAGAATGAGATATCTCGCATGGATCAACTGGAGAATGGTTTTGCCAAGATTACCGAACAGTTACAAGCTTTGACCGTTGCTATGACTAATATGGATGTGCCCCGTGCTGGCGGAGGCTCTGAGAATGTAAGGCGTGAAGAGCCTCCGAACAGATTGAGTGAGGATATTCATGTATTTAATGATGATATGGCTGAATATGCCGCAGGGAAGATGGCCGAGTCTCAGGCTGAGATACAGAAGCTCTATGATCAGATGGAGTCAGTTACTCGCAAACTGAAATGGAAAAATGAGGATCTGTTGGATTACGAAACAATGACCTTCAAGGAGCAGCTACCTGCACAGTTTAAAATGCCCGATATAGCCAAATTTAATGGAAATGGGGACCCAAGGGTCCATCTGCGGCAATATGTCTCGGTGATGAGTTCAGTGGTCCTGAAAAAATGCCAAGTCCAAAAGATGTTTTGGATGTCACTTAAGGGGGCACCTGTGGTTTGGTATCACAGTCTTGAGAAGAAGGTTAAAGAGGATTGGAATGAGTTGGTTGATGCCTTCCTAAAGCAGTATGTTACAGACCTGGAGATCGACTTGTCGCTCCGCGACTTGGAGAATACTAAGCAAATGCCGGAGGAGAAATTTAAGGAGTATGTGGACCGTTGGAGAAGCCAGCTGCTAAAAATGCAGACAAGGCCCTCAGAGAATGACCAGATTAAAATGATCATCAAGGGGACCAAGCCCTCGATTTATGGCAAGCTGAGGAGGATGACCTCCATGATTACTGATTTTCGACAGTTGAGAGAGACTGTTATGGATATTGAAGAAGAGGAGGCTTAAAACAGAAAGTTTTATGGCCAGAATATGAGAACTTTTGGGGGGCCTTCTGAAACAAGCCTGCTAGTACCGAGATCACCGCCATCAAAAAAATGGCAATTTTCCAACCTTGGTAGGCCTCTATCGAAGGTGTTTGAAAAGTTGAAGATGCAAGGACTCACGAAATCCTTGGATCCTAAACCACTTCCAAGCCATGTGCCCCACTACCTTGACTTGAACTTATTCTATTACTTTCACTAACAAAAGGGTCACGAAACTGACAACTGCCCCCGCTTTAGGCATGAGATCCAAGACCTCATTGACACCCACAAAATACTTGATCAAGAAAAAGAACAACCTAACACATACAGAAATCCCTTGCCTAATTACCACTACATTCCACCACCCACCTACATGATCAACTCCGGCCTCCCGAAACCTTTGTCCTCCAAACTCTCAACCACCAGGCTTCTTTCATTGAGATAAAGGATAACAGTAGAAAAGAACCATAAATCAAAGGAGGTAGGCAATGCTGCGAATGATGAAGCTGTTCTCCCTAGCTTATTTGATCCTGCATTTTTAATAAAGACATTGATTTTGTTTACATGTTCGGAGCTTTTCTCAACAATAATAAAGAAGTTTATTTCGCTTACTTGCCCGAATCTCCTCTTCTCAACCTGCAACATGAGTATATTTGACAAAAGCATTCAACTCTGGTATTATGATATTCAGCGACACTCAGAACACGAGGAATCTACAGAAGAAGCAAGTAGAAAAGACAGGATGGCCATTCAGAAATTGGGAAACGGGATTGTGAAACTGTCAGATTTAGAAGAGATTGAGCTCACCGAGCCGATCGACGTAGACAGATTGAAACAGTATTTTGCTTGAGGAAGAAAAGACCGAGCAGTCACCAAGGCAATTGGCGGAAAACCTAACCCAATGGGATAGGAAACTCATTCATGCATGCATGCATACACGTAACATATTTTGCATTCTTTTTTGTTTTGCTTTGTGTTCGCAGGTTTTGAAGAAGAAAAAGAGAAAGCGGTGAAGATAAGCCAATCAGACATAGCAAAAGCACAGTATCAGATTCGGGTAGTAATCCCAGGGTTGAGGCCCATATTGGTGTTGGACTCGGGTAGTAACCCTAGGGTTGAGGCCCACATCAGTGTTAGTTTCGGGAAGGAATCCCAGGGTTGAGGCCACATCAGTATCAGTCTGGGGGTGAGCCCACATCAGCATCAGTTTGGGGATGAGTCCCAGGGCCAAGGCCACATCAGTATTAGTCTGGGGGCGAGCCCACATCAGTATCAGTTTGGGGATGAGTCCCAGGGCCGAGCCCACATCAGCATCAGTTTGGGAATTAGTCCCAAGGCCGATGCCCATATCAGTATCATTTTGGGGATGAGTCTCAGGGCCGAGGCCCACATCAGTATCAGTTTGGGGATGAGTCCCGAGGGTCGAGGCACACATCAATATCAGTTAAGGGTCGAGTCCCACATCATCAGAGCTTGGAATGAATCCATGAATGAATCTTAGGGTCGAAGCCCACATCGTCAGAGTTTTGGAATAAATCCTAGGGCCGAGGCCCACATCGTTAGAATTTTGGAATAAATCCTAGGGCCGAGACCAAGTCACCTACAATTTTGGGAATGAATCCCAAGATCGAGGCCCACTTTATCAACTCAGTTCGAGAATGGACCACCTCAAATCAACTCAACTTAAAACAGCAGACAAGTCAAGTGGCAGCTGGCGAGCCAGGTAAATGAAAATACATTGCATAACTTTGATATGATTGTCACTGTTACACATTACGCAAGTCCCATCAAAGTAGGGGCGACTGTAGGCACTGCATTTTTGCATTTAAGTCCCTATGATGAGTCTCATTTGGAGACACTACCTTTTAAGTCACGGAAGTCGCGGGAAACGGATGTCGGAATGGGAAATTTAGGATGAGTATGCTATCAGATTCATTTCACATGTTCACTATTTTCCTTCGTGCTACGTTCGTGTACACATTCGAAAGTCAAGCAGATTGCGAGCGTTCGTGTCACGTTCGAATTGGCGTTCGAACGGTGCCGGTATTTCTGGTTTTGCTGTTAGCCTCATGACCCAAGCCCAATTAGCCCACATACACCCAAGCCTAGCCCAAGCCCACTTAAAACATATCCAAATTAGATAAATACATATTTAACACATGGAAAAATTAAAACAAATCTAAAAATCATATACCAAATTAAAATAAACATCAAATAAAATCATGCCTAATCAAAACAAATTAAATATATTAACTTCCTAATCTAGCCAAGACATGTCCCCCAATCAAATATTAGACTTTTGTAAGACACTAATTGATTCATTCCTTTTCAAACAAGGAGAAGCTCTAGCCTTTATCTATAAAAGAAACCAAATTCCAACCCTTGAACCTCTCTCTCTCACTCTCACGCATATACAGAAAATAAAAAGCCTCTCTATTAACGCCTAATACACTCAAGAAGCAACAAAGAAGTTTCTCCCATCCTCCTCCCTCCATAGCCGTATACACAGCCTCATAAACACCTTAGATTATCGAAAAATCACAGCCCTTAAACACTTTCCATAATCGAAAACAGCAAGCCCTTAAACACCCTTGCATTTCCGAAATTGCACAGCCCTAAACACCATCCACCCACGCCAACAAACCACCTGAAATAGTAACTAGAAAACTGCACTTTTAATCCCTAAAATAGTAACTAAAAATCTGTATTTTAAGCCTTCAAAAAACACCCAAAACAGTAGCCAAAACACCAAAAATAGTGACCAAAATACAGCAGCAAAACAGCAGCGAATCGGAGTCAAAACAGTAGCTTGAGCAGCAAAACAGTGAGGAAAGACGTGAACCAGTGAACCGAAGGAGTTGCGGAGCATCCACCCTTCCGAAGACCGTGTACCGTACTTCCGAGAGACGATCTAAAAGGTTAGACCTGAGGGCACTTTTCCGTATTTATTTTTATTCATCTTTAATTATTTTATTTATTTTTCCGCATGAGAGTCGTTTATTGATGCATGTTGTGGCCCTTGAATGAATGAAAAATGTGTCGCCTCTCGTGGTATATAGGATGGAAACCCGGACATAAATTTCATAGTCGATTCCGAATGGACGGTAGTATGATCTGTAATCGGGATACAACTCCACGTACCACTTGAGCAAGCGGCGCATATTTTATTTTATGTTGTTTCGATTTGTTTATTATCCGCTATTTAATTTCTGCATGTCATTTGTTTGTGTAATAATGTGATAAAGCGCATGGGCTTAGTAAGTTGGATCAAAGGTTCTCTATGTTGAGGGATTAAAAGCCTTTTTCCACGGTGCTTTGCCGCGCCGGATAAGGTATGCTCGATTGAATGGGAATGAGTTCAATCGGGCACACGGGGTCCTATATTGCATTTGTGTATGAGTTTGTGTCGTCTATCTTGCATCAGGTCTTGTTCCGTTCGAACGCATTCTCGAACGTTATACGAACGCGAACCTTCTGTTTCCTGTTCGAACGCGTTTTACAAATGCTACTCGAATGGCATGTGTTTTATTTCATCAGGTCTTATCCCGTTCGAACGCGTTATCAAACACTACACGAATGTGAACCTTCTGTTTACCGTTCGAACGTGTTTACGAATGCTACTCGAACGCGCATGTATTTTATTTCATCAGGTCTTGTCCCGTTCGCACGCGTCCTCGAACGCCATACGAACGTGAACCTTCTATTTACCATTCGAACGCGTTTACGAATGCTACACGAACGAGATTTCATCTGTTTCATCATATTTCATGCATGATTGTTTCTTGGGTGTTTCCTCTTCTATCTTGCAATTGATCATACTATTCTATTATTGATGTTTTACTATTATCATTCCCGCATTTATCTATTTGACGTGTTCATGAGATGGTGTTCAAGCATGATTTAGCATGTTTAGTTGTTTTTCTTCAAGCATGATTAGTCATTTATTTTGCGTTGGGAATTCACATTATGTTTAGTTTGTTCTTTATTTTCCGCATTATATAATTGAAGTATGTCATGAGATTATTGTATGATATTGTCGTTATAATGGTTTATTTTATGCATGCGAACTTATGAGTAAAATTGTCCTTGGAAATATGTTGCTTAGGCTTGGTTAGATTATTGCTCAAATCATTTCATTACAAGTGGCATAAGTAAGGGATCATTCCGAACCCAACGGTTTGAGGTCTTCCCTTGCGAGGGGTGAGTGCGGCCTTAAATCATTTTCCCGGTTCACACCGGGTGGCGACTCCATTATTCTCCGGTTTAGTCCCCCGCGGGCTACTCCGTACTCCCGACCAGACCGCGAGCCCGAAACAGTATGCGTCGCCCAGTTTCTATGTCCCACACTATGCAGAAGCTTCTCTAGCTGTACAGACCAAAAATTTATTTGTTTGTGAAACAAGATTGTGGGCTGTGCAGATGAAATCGGTATGTCAGAAACTCAATTTTGACTGTTGCTTTAGTGTGGGTAGAAGTGGTATGGGTGGGGGTTTAGCACTCTTGTGGGATTCGACTTTGGACATTCATATCAAATCGTATAATCTGCACCATATAGATGCTTTGGTGAACGGGAATAATGGGCTTCTGTGGAGGTGTACAGAGGTGTATGGGCATCCCGAGAGTGGTCACAAAATGCATACATGGCAGCTTCTTCAAAGAATAGCAGGTATTTCTTCGATTCCTTGGCTTTGCTTTAGGGATTTCAATGAAATTCTGGATATGACAGAAAAGAGAGGGGGCAATAATAGAAGCTGGCAGGCGATTTTGGAATTTAGGGATGCTTTGAGAGAGTGCTCCCTGACAGATTTGGGATGTAAAGGGTATCATTTCACGTGGTCTAATTGGCGGTTTGGACCAAATTTAGTGGATGAGATATTAGATCGTTTTCTTTGCAATGAAGGCTGGGAGAGAATTTTTCAGAATAGAAAGGCTGTCAACGTCGATTCTTGGAGCTCTGATCATTGGCCAGTTGTGATGACAGTTCAAGGGAGAAAAAAAGTTCACAGAAGTATAGAAGAATAGAGAGGAGGATTTATTATGAAGATAGATGGAGTGAGTATGAGAAATGTAAAGAAATAATCAAAGAGGAATGGGTTATAGAAGGCAGTTTGGCATGCGAGGATGATGTAGATCGTTTTAAAAGCTCTGTTAACAAGACGATGAACAAATTAAAAGTTTGGGAAGGAATTGAATTTGGAGGGAGGAAAAAATATCTGGAAAGCTTAGAAGTATTAAAGAAGCATATATGTATGTGGATGAAGGGAGAGAAGTGAGAAATGTGGAAGAAAAGATCGACCAATTTCTTAGGGAGGAAGAGATATTTTGGAAACAACGGTCAAGAACGGATTGGTTAAAAGCAGGAGATAGAAATACTAAATTTTTCCATAAGAAGGCGTCTGAGCGTAGAAGGAAAAATAGAATCTGAGGGATTGAAGATGATCATGGATCTTGTGTGGAAGATGAGGTAGAGGTAGAAGGTATAATGTGTGCTTATTTCCAGAAGCTATTCACTAGTTCTAACCCCTCTCGAAAGCAAATAGAATAGGTGACACAGGGAATGAGTAAGTGTGTGACAGGGGAAATGAATGATAAGTTGGGGGGCCTTTCATGAAGGAAGAAGTTACGGAAGTTTTGAATCAAATGTGTCCTACGAAGTCTCAGGGGCCGAATGGACTGCAAGTAATTTTCTTTCAAAAGCACTGGAGTACAGTGGGGAAATGAGTTATCACTACATGTATGCAAGTCTTAAACAATGGGGGGGATATCACTCCACTAAATCACACGCATATTTCTTTGATTCTAAAAGTGTCTAAGCCAAAAAAGATGACAGAATTGAGGCCTATTAGTCTATGTAATGTTATATATCGGATTGTTGCAAAAGTTATAGCAAATTGGCTCAAAGATGTGTTACATCAGGTAATATCACCAACTCAAAGTGCTTTTATACCAGGGAGATTAATTACGGACAACATCATAGTGTGGTTTGAGTGTCTACAGAAAATCAGACATGCTAAAGGAAAGAAGAATGGTTTAGTAGCACTGAAATTAGATGTTAGTAAAGCTTATGATAAAGTATAATGGAGTTTTTTGGAAAGTGTGATGTCAAAAATGGGATTCGAGGAAAATTGGATTACACTAATTATGAGATGTATTACTACCTCATCCTTCTCAGTGATTATAAATGGGACAGCTAGAGGGGTTATTCAACCGAAAAAAGGGTTACGGCAGGGATGTCCTTTATCTTCAGATTTATTTATCCTGTGCGCAGAGGCTTTTTCTCAGTTATTAAAGAATGTAGAAGAACATAAGATGTTTCGGCCGCTGAAATTTGGTAGAGATCTTACGATTTCACACTTGTTATTTGCAGATGACAGCTTGGTTTTTTCCAGAGCATCTGCAATGGATTGTAAAGTTTTAAAAGCCATTTTTGATAGTTATGCAGTAGCCTGAGGACAGATATTTAATTTTGAAAAAAGCTTCATGCTCTTTAGTGGAAAGACGAAACCTGAAGTGAGGGAAGCAATCAAGAATATACTTAATTTGGATGTGGTTTCTAGTCACACGAAATATTTGGGTCTACCGGCTATGGTTGGAAGGTACAAGTCTAGTTTCTTCAATGAGGTTAAATTGAGAGTGATTAGTAAAATATATAACTGGCAGTCCAAACTCTTTTCGAGTGGTGGAAGGAAGTGCTAATTAAAGCAGTCAGCCAGGCTATCCCAGCTTATGCGATGAACATGTTCAGTTTGCCACAGGGAGTCTGTGATGAACTTCAAAAGGCGATATCAAGATTCTGGTGGGGTTCGTCAGGGGAAAAGAAAATCATTCATTGGGCTAAGTGGGAGAAAATATGTCACGCTAAAATCAGAGGAGGGTTGGGTTTTAAGGACCTTACAAGCTTTAATCAAGCTTTAGTAGCTAAGCAAGGATGGCGAGTGATGATAGCACCTGATTCTCTCACAGCTAGGATTTTAAAAGCTCGGTATTATAAGGATTCTGACTTTCTAAGTGCTAAGTTAGGATCAAATCATTCTTTTATATGGAGAAGTCTACTATGGGGAAGACAAGTATTGGGGAAAGGTTTGAGATGAAGGATAGGCAATGGGCAGAGAGTTAAAGTGCTTACTGACAATTGGATCCCTAGACCTGATACTTTCAAGCCTATCCTGAGGGTGAATATGAACCATACAACAGTAGTGGCAGATTTGATTAGCAATAATCAGTGGAATGAAAATTTAATAATACAGAAGTTTCAACAGGTAGATGCGTTAGAGATCCTTAAAATTCCATTGCCGCGAAGTCCTCAAGAGGATCAGTTATTTGGCACTTTGATAAGAATGGGAAATACTCGGTTAGAAGTGGGTATCAATTAGCGCGGAGATTTTTATCCCAAGCTTCTACCAGCAATGGAGGAGGGGGAACTAGTGGAAATTAATTTGGAACAGCTGTCTTCTTGAGAAAGTAAAAATCTTCATGTGGCTAGCTGCACAGGATTTGCTGCCAACTGCTATTAATCTCTGGAAGAGAAAGGTTTTGAATGAGCCTAGATGTGGGGGGTGTTTACTGGAACCGGAAAGTCATGTTCCACTCCTGATGTTCTCAGTGTGCTGCAGAGTTTGAACACCTGCATTGATGGGAGGGAGCTGGACCTAATTATGGCGACTTGTTGGGCATTATGGCAAGATCATAATCGATTTTTGTGGGAGCAAAAGCGAGATAGGCCGTGGAGAGTTTGCTTACGAGCATAAATTTTGAGCAATGGTAGCAGGAATTTTTGTGATCCAGTGGGGGTTATGGTGGGTGATGAGAAGTGTTATGAAGAAAGAAATTGGTTAACTCCGCCGAGAGAATGGGTAAAGATAAACACGGATGCAGCTATTAGTAGAAAAAATCATTTAGCTGGGCTGGGAGTCGTTATCAGAAACAGTGGTGGTGGGGTTGAGATAGTGGCAGTGAAGAGTATTTCTTTTGAGGGCAATGTAGAAGATGCGGAGGCGGAAGCCATCAATTTCGGTTTACAGATGGCGCAGGAAGCTAGATTTGGGAAATTGATAGTCGAGTTTGATTATCAACAGGCAGTAGATCTTATTAATAACAGGAAGGGCTCAAGGAAAGAAATTTCCTGGATCATCAAGGACATCCAAGAGAAGTTAACAAGTTTTTCTAGCTCATCGATTTGTTACACTTCTAGATTTTGTAATGGTTTTGCCCATGAAGTAGCAAAGATTGCCGTCAATGCATCTTTTCCTGTTCAGTGGAAGGATAACTTCCCTTCAAATATCAAGTGTATTCTTGACTCTTTTCAGTAATGAATTATTTTAATTTTCAAAAAAAAAATAACCAAATGGTAAGTCAAAAGATTCACACAAGGACACAAGATTTGACAAAATGAAAAAAAAAAGGAAAAAAAATATTGATTAACACAAATCATATATTTATTAGTTGTGTGTATTTAGTAGGTCTCATATAAATTTCTCTTTCTAGAGTATAAAATGGAAAAAAAAATACATTTTTAATGTGATTTTTCTTTATCTTTTAGTAGACATCTTTTGTTTATAAAATGAAGATTGTCTTATCTCATATGAGAATGATTATATATATATAGAGAGAGCTGATTATACACAAATCGTTTTAATATTAATAACATCAGGACGAACTATAAGATAAAAAAAACATGGATTTTCATTATACTATATTTTGTTTTATAATATGTTGGAGTTCATTTATATAAGAATAGTCGTGTGTGTGTCTATATATATATATAGCTCGAGTAAATTACCTTGATGAAGATCAAGCTTGGAAACACGAAGGTTAAAGGAATGAGGGAAAATGATCCTATCACATTGATAAAATCTCCAAGGAAAGGAAATGTTGCTGCTACAAATATATTCCCCGCAAAAACAATTCCTCGTATTCCCAATCTCTGTTTCATGTTTACTCCAGAAAACATGCTCTCTTTCAGCTTCAGTAGCTTTGTATCAAGTGTCTCGTAAATTGGTGAAATAACATGTTGGCGACTTGGTCGCGTAATTGGATTTTGATGACGTCAAGGCAATCGACGACTTCGACGTGCAAACACGAAGCATTCAAAAAGTGTCGAAGCATATGGAGTGAAGAGCGAGAATGTGAAGACTTGCGGCAAAATGAAGTTTTATTGCAAAAAGTCTTAGCTTAGGATTTAATTTGTAATGTGAGATGTAATATTCAAGTGTCTAAGCTCATAGGGTCATGCACATTCACTTAGATGCATTAGGGGCATGTACAAAATGCATTAAAACCTTCAAATCTGCATTTTAGTATTTAGGGAAGCTCTCTGGAACCGGCATGGACCTTACCAGTCCATTACCGGTCATTAAACCGGCCTTCCCCTGTTTTGCATGCCTACTGGAACCGGGTCATACCGTGCCGGGCTGGTCCTCGCCTGTTTCCATACCGGTTTGCTCACCGGTCTAACGGCTAGTTTTTCGAACGTTATATAGCCGTTGGGAGATATTGAAACCCTAGACCGGCAAGCCGGTCTCCTCGCCGGTTTGCTCGCCGGTCTCGCTGTAAGTTGGGAAAGCTTTGCATTTTATTATAAATAGAACCCCAACTCATTTTCTTTAAGTTAGAGACTTGATACATAACCTTCATACATTCTCTAAAGCAAATACAAGAGTGTCTTAAACCTTCATACACTAAAACACTCATACAAGCTCACACACATCTTCATTTCATCTAGTGAGCTTATATCACTTGGGTTTTGCTCTCACACAATCTTCTTATTTTTGTGAGTGCCCAAGTGTGTTTTAATTCTTTCTATCAAAAACACTTGTGATTTGTGAAATCCCATCGTTTGGGTAATTTGTAAAGGTTGTGAGTGCACCTACGTAGAAAACTCAATCTTGTAAAAGGTTCGGAGTGCGCCTTGGCGGAAAACTCTTGGTTACGAGTGAACCACGAAAAACTCGATTCTAGTGGAAATCTTCAAGCGAGGCTTGGGGGAGTGGACGTAGGCACGTTTGGCCGAACCATTATAAATTGCGGTGTCGTATTTCTCTTTCCCTTAACTTTTACTTATTTGCAAGTTTGATTACATTTATAATATTGATTAGAAACTTGCATATAGGCTATTAATTGGAATAGAGAAAATTGCCTAAAACTGCCACTTGGTAATAAGAGCGTAAAATCGGCAAAGATTTTATAATTCCGCATTTATAGCGATAACCCAATTCACCCCCTATTGGGTATAGAGATTGTTTGTCGCTATTGCTTGTAGGTACTTTCAGTTGGTATCAGAGCGAGGTATTCTCAAGAAAGACTTAACCGTCCGAGAATAGACTATGGGATCTACAAGCCACTCTTCAAATTTTGCCGAGGGATATTCAACAACTAGACCTCCGTTTACACCGGAACCGACTACAACTATTGGAAGTCAAGAATGTTGACTTGTCTCCTAGCCAATGATCCGCCATCCTATTTGATTATCAAACGGGGTGCAAAAATGCCAACAATGAAGGATAATAATGGGGTTGATATTCCGAAGCCAAGTTTGGAATGGGATAATGAGGATGTAAAAATAGCCTCACAAAATGCCAAGGCACTCAACCAACTTCTATGTGCCATTGATCGGGATCAAGTAAACAAGCTTCCAGAATATGGAAACGCATATGATTTATGGAAGTCATTGGAAATGGTCAATGAGGGCACAAGTCAAGTGAAGGAATCGAAGATCAACCGGTTCATGTGCGAATTGGACAATTTCAAGATGTAATCCGGGGAAGAAATCGATCACATGATTTCGAGGTTTACGGTCATCATCAATCATTTGGGAGCATTGGGAAAAGTCATTGGGACATCGGATCAAGTGAAGAAAATTTTAAGATCTCTCCCGAAAGTGTTTAGAAGCTACACCTCCTCCATTAAAGAAGCAAACGACATAAACACTTTGAAGATGGATGATTTGGTCGGCAAATTGCTTGAGTATGAAATGGAGATCAAAATGGATAAAAAGGAGGATGATGAGAAAAGGACAAGAAATTCCTTGGCCTTAAAAGCAAGAAAAAGAGACGAGTCAAGCTCAAGTGAAGAAGATGATAGTGATGATGAATTGGCAAGCATCACCAATAAAGTAAAAGAGCTTCTCAAATCCGCAAAACTCAAGGGAAAATCAAAGGCTAAAGAAGAAAAATGGCCGCGGAAGAATAAGAAAATTGTGTGTTATGAATGCAACAAATCGGGTCACATAGCTACCGATTGTCCATTGAGGAAAATGAAAGGAAAATCAAAGAAAAAGGCAATGAAAGCAACTTCAACTTGCAGCGATAGCGATTCAAGCTCATCCGAGGAGGAATAAGTTGAAGTCAAAGATAAATCAATAGCATTTATGGCTATCACGGATGAAGACATCCGATTTGAAATTGAAGAAGAAAGCGAAGAAGAAGAGGTACACAATTCTGAATTACTTGATGCGTTTAATGGTTTAAAAGAATTATGTGATATGCTTAAAAAGAAATTAAAATTGGTCAAAAATGAGCATGCTACAATTAAAATTGAACATGCAACTAGTATGGATAAAATTTATGTTTTAGATAATGATGTGATATGCTTAAAGGCTAAACATGAAAAAGAAATTGCATGCTTGAATGATGAAAATGCATGTTTAAAGATTAAAAAGCTAGAACTTGAAAAAGCCATATCAAATATGTCATATCTAGCTCTAAGACATGCGATTGCGAATCTATATTGAATGAAAATGTCTTATTAAATACTAAGATTGTAGATTTACAAAACATACTTAGCAAATTCACATTGGGACATAAAAATTTTAGTATGCTTATTGGATCCCAAAAATGTGCATTTAAAATAGAAGGATTAGGATATAGGCCTTATATTAAAAGAAAATTTTTGAGAATTATTTTGTTAAGTGGCTTCTGATTCTCATGCTAAGAATGTTATAAATGAAAATGTCACATGTCATGCTTGCAATGAAAATGGACATAAAATTTTTGAATGCATGTATAAGAATGTGATTAAAAATGCATGGATTCCTCAAGGAATCAAAACTAACCCCAATGGACCCAAGAAAGTTTGGGTACCAAAGTGTAATTGACAAATATGTAGGGGGAGCTTTGGGAATGGAACTTTAAAGAAAAATTATAAAATTGATCCCAAAAGCTCAAAGAGATGAGGATTCGCAACGGTAAAGGTAAACTCCGTATTATTCACGAAACATTGGTACCGTTTCCTCCAATTTCTATATGTATGCATATTTCACTTTGGTTAAAATATTTTTAAAGCATACAAAGTGATTAGGCAATGTATTAAACTTCTATTGGTATCGATTTTCATTTGATATCACTAAGTGCCTTAATCATATATTTAAACCCCTATTCTATTTCAATTGGTATCACATGAAATTTATTGAGTTAAATGCAATATATGTGATCACTTGATTGAATATGCCTTGCCATATGAACTAATTGATTGAAAATGAAATGCATGTAAATTGACATAATCTTAGATGAATATCATGAAATGTATGTATTAGAACATAATTGAATAATCATGAAAAGCATGGATTTTGATTGTTTAGTAATTGGTAAGATATTCATAAGAAGACAATCATTAAAATGCATTGAAGTCATTGGTTTTAATTGGTATCATGATATATAATGACTCATTTTGAAAGAATGCTTAAAAGTGATATGATATTCAAATGGATTTATTGATATATTTTTTAATTGGTATCAAATTTGGGGAGAAATCATGATTAAGATGCTCTTAGATTATAAATGGAATTCATGAGAATCTATCTTTTGAAAAATACTATTTTATGCATAAATTTTGATATTTTTTTTATGGCAAAAAATGGGGAAATGCCAAATGTGCATATTTTTTAAAATTTGTTATTTTTTTTGCACACATCTATTGGTATCTCATTTTAGATTTAAAATTTTGCTTCTTCACTTTTTGATAATGTCAAAGGGGGAGAAATCATTAGAAATGAGATTAAAACTTGTTTTACCCTCACCCTTGGTTTAAGGGGGAGTAATGTACTAATGTGTTTGTCAAGTTGTTATAGAGCTATTTTTGAAGACAATCACACATTGAGGGGAGCTTATGTTGAGGGGGAGCAAAATGGTCAAATTTGGACTCCAAGAAGCTCACAAGTGCAACAAGTTTTAAGGGGTTGCCATCATCAAAAAGGGGGAGATTGTTGGCGACTTGGTCGCGTAATTGGATTTTGATGACGTCAACGCAATCGACGACTTTGACGTGCAAACACGAAGCAATTCAAAAAGTGTCGAAGCATATGAAGTGAAGAGCGAGAATGTGAAGACTTGCAGCAAAATGAAGTTTATATTGCAAAAAGTCTTAGCTTAGGATTTAAATTGTAATGTGAGATGTAATATTCAAGTGCCTAAGCTCATAGGGTCATGCACATTCACTTAGATGCATTAGGGGCATGTACAAAATGCATTAAAACCTTCAAATCTGCATTTTAGTATTTAGGGAAGCTCTCTGGAACCGGCATGGACCTTACCGGTCCCTTACCGGTCATTAAACCGGCCTTCCCCTGTTTTGCATGCCTACTGGAACCGGGCCATACCGTGCCGGTTACCTCGCCGGTCTTCCTGCCGGTATTGGCAAGAAAATCCTGCTCTCTGGAACCGGGCTGGTCCTCGCCGGTTTCCATACCGGTTTGCTCGCCGGTCTAACGGCTAGTTTTTCGAACGTTATATAGCCGTTGGGAGATATTGAAACCCTAGACCGGCATGCCGGTCTCCTCGCCGGTTTGCTCGCCGGTCTCACTGTAAGTTGGGAAAGCTTTGCATTTTATTATAAATAGAACCCCAACTCATTTGCTTTAAGTTAGAGACTTGATACATAACCTTCATACATTCTCTAAAGCAAATACAAGAGTGTCTTAAACCTTCATACACTAAAACACTCATACAAGCTCACACACATCTTCATTTCATCTAGTGAGCTTATATCACTTGGGTTTTGTTCTCACACAATCTTCTTATCATTTGTGAGTGCCCAAGTGTGTTTTAATTATTCTTTATCAAAAACACTTGTGATTTGTGAAATCCCATCGTTTGGGTAATTGTAAAGGTTGTGAGTGCACCTACGTAGAAAACTCAATCTTGTAAAAGGTTAGGAGTGCGCCTTGGCGGAAAACTCTTGGTTACGAGTGAACCACGGAAAAGTCGATTCTAGTGGAAATCTTTAAGCGAGGCTTGGGAGAGTGGACGTAGGCACGTTTGGCCGAACCACTATAAATTGCGGTGTCGTATTTCTCTTTCCCTTAACTTTTACTTATTTGCAAGTTTGATTACATTTATAATATTGATTAGAAACTTGCATATAGGCTATTAATTGGAATAGAGAAAATTTCCTAAAACTCCCACTTGGTAATAAGAGCTTAAAATCGACAAAGATTTTATAATTCCGCATTTATAGCGATAACCCAATTCACCCCCCTCTTGGGTATAGAGATTGTTTGTCGCTATTGCTTGTAGGTACTTTCAAACACCTGTAATTGATCCAACAAATTTGGATAATAAAAATGATACCGACACAAACAAACAGTTGTACAAACACTTTTGATGATTTACGTGGCATGGTTAAATAGATTGGTTGAAAAATGAAAGTAATTATGATATTTTATCCAAGGAATATTTATTCATGAAACGTAAGTTTTTACTTTAGTTTGTACAATTCTTTAATTATGTCACACACTATGTAAAGGGGAGACTAATTAGATACCCCAAGAAAAAAGTATGCTTGCTACAAAGCTCGACGCCTTAGAGTGGAGGAGTCATTAAGTTTGTCACCGTTCAATTCGAAAAATTATTATGTATTATATAAATTAGTGAAAATTTTTATATCCACTACTATTTATAAAAATCAAATAACTGAATCAGTGTTGTGGCTACACTAATAACTCTTTACACGTATTTTCGACATGCTTTTATTTTCCCTCTCCTAGGTTGTTCACCAAGCATAAAAAATGAACCATGTTAGGCTAAAGCATCAGATGGAATTAGGGTTTTTTTTTTTAAAAAAAAAAAACCCTAATTATTTTCTTGGGGAAAATCTGGTGTCAACAAAGTAATTAAAAGAAGAGATTGAGAAGATGATCTTACATGTTGGGAAACTAGAGACTGTAGGAACACTGCAGCATTGATAAAAACCTTAATCCATTTAGCACCACTTATCTCTTCAGGGAGGTACACAGATACAATGGAGCTGTAAGCCCAGTATCCTACAATTGTGACGCCATAGTAAAACAAAAGCCCCACTGTGTACTGTAAGTACAAAGCTTTCCTCATGCTTTTGACAGCAGGCTGGCGCAGAGTCGACTGCATATATGCATATATAAGTAATTTTTTTAGTTAATTAATTATAAAGATTTTACATGATAGTGTTGATTTGAATTAGTTAATTTGTTCATAAACAATAATTAATTAATTGATTGATTAATTAACCTGTATCTCTGGAATCATGCCACCGGCGTTGGCAACAACAATGGCTGAGATGGCACCTATGGCATTGTAAACCTTGTCGGTTTTCTTTCCATGAAGCTCATAATCTTTATTTTTGTCAGACGTACCTTCAAAACCAAATAGTCAAAACCGAATAGTCAACGAATGTTCAATTAACTTTCTATTTTAATTATTAAAAAAAAAAAAAACATCTACCTATGGAATTAAAATCCGAGTCGAGTTTATACTGAAACTAAAAGATAAATAACATCTATATTAAATAAATCATAACTGTTGATTCATCACTGAATCTGGGTCCCCAGTAATTATGCGCTAGCTATATTAAAAGCTACTTGTTTATTCATTTAATGGTTTGAGAAGGACTTTCATGTCATCCAAATAAAATTACACCACCACCAACAGTCGTATTATTTTTCTCCATCACTTCATAATTGGAGAATTTAATAAACACACGTCAAAAATTTATTAGACATGGAGCATGGATGATATCATTAGACTTGGATTTGGTACTCAACTTATTCTAATGAGTTATATATATAAATTATGATTAGTAATTATTAAATAATAATTTAAATATAATTTAATCTTAACTTGTATTATTATTAAAGTATGTTGGATCAAATTTTGATATCATTATACCATTAAAAAAGAGAAAGTAAAAAACAATACTTGTTTCACTCGGAAATTAGAAATATAACTTACGAAAAAATATATTTTAAGGGTTATTTATATTTTTCTACTGAACTTGTGGCAAAATAATATTCGATGCTTATATTGTAATTTAAATTGTATATTATTATTTTTTATATTTGGCATTGCAAAATAATATTTTTACTATTAATTTTATACTAAAACTCTATATTTTACTATTTTTCTATTAGTTGGTCATTAGTTGATTTTAGTATTATAATATAATGGTCAATTAAGATTTTCATGAAAAATTAATAAAATACTATTTTTTCATAAATATAATAGTAAAATGTATTAGTTTACTATTCCTAATACCCGGTTGTTATTTCTACCTTACGTTTAGTAGTAAAATATAAATAACTTATTTTAAAATTATATGAACCATGCATAAACTTAGCTAAAATTAAAGTTGAAATTGAAACACACTAAAAAATAAAAATACCTACCATCTTTAACAAGGATCACCAGAAGGATGATTATGTAAGTGAATGTGATGACAAAAGACACGGCCCCACCTTCTAATAGCTGACATCGTTGGAACAAAAAATGCAAAAATGAAGAAGGCAACTCCGGCTATTAAAACATAAATTTGAAGTCTCATTGGAGAGTCACTAAATCCCATATTGATTTCCTGTTTACAAGCAAATCAATATCCCATATGATTAAGACTACACACATATATATATATAGATCATGATAAACAGAAGATCCAAACTGATTTGGATCGATTCGTTTTTTTTTTAAAAAAAAAGTTTGGATTGGTTTAGACTCAATTCTGTAAGAGCCAAATTTGGTCTAAAGGTAAAACTGTCTTTCACCTTAAGCCCATCAGCATATTAGGCCCGAAACCAAAGCCCAAAGAATTATGAATTTGATTACAATTAAAATCATAAAGCATGGCCACTCCACCTAACTCTAGCACTAATCCCCACCACTCCACTTAACCTAACTCTAGCACTAATCCTCACTTACTCCAAAACCATTACAAATACACCAAACCTCAAATCATGTTTTATCTATAATATGAAAAGAATACGGAAGAATTCATTCAAGTCTCTCTCACTTCTCTCACCCTGATACTTCATGCTCTCAATCTTTAATCCCTCATATATTACACGGCCCTCACGGCCAAACAAAGGAAGTAGAGGTAATATTAACCTTGCTTTCCCATTTTACAAACTTATTTCCTGCCACTGACTTGGGCGTCGGAGTGTACCCCCTACCCACCACCACACCGGTGTAGCCTACTCTCGTCCACTCTACTTTGTTTTTTGCAGGATTGCTAGTGCCCAACTTAAATTCTGATTGGGGACCCTTGGCGAATTCCGGAGTCCACAATTTGGCGCCCACCGTGGGGCCCTAGCAATAATTTGCAGACAAAGTCATTTCACCCTACAAACATTCACTGCTTAGTCAATCATGACTTCAAGCAATGAACAACACACCTGATCCAGTGGCATCACAATTGGCCATGCTACAAGACAGATTGAAAGCTTTGGAAGAAGAGAATTTTACCTTTCGTAGTTCCAACATGAACCTCCAAAAACAATTGGAACAACTTTCATCACCCACTCAGCTTCCCAATACATCAGAACAACACAACAACCGGATCATTCCAGCTAATCTTCAAGGAGCATTTGACGAAACAACAGACGACGTTCCTTCAAATGGTGAAAACCAGAGGAACTTGCCAAGTTCACCAGTCAACCAAGCCCAGCAAATTGTCAACACAATGAGAAAGGAAATGAAAGAATTTAAAGAAGCTATTATGTCCAGTCTACCAGGGGTGAAACTCCCAATGAAGAAGAGTAGAGCTGGAACCATTTCAGATACCCCTTCATTGAGACATAACATCTGTTGAGCTACCACGGAAGTTCAGCCCACCAGACATGAAGTTATACGATGGATCCACTGACCCAGACGACCATGTCATTCATTATAAATACAAAATGATGTCAACGGGCTTAGCTCCTCATCAATGGGAAGCTGGAATGCGCAGAGGATTTGGAGAAACTTTGGGTGGTCCAGCTCTTACATGGTTCATCAACCTACCATACAGATCCATCAAATCTTATCAACAATTAGCAGACAAATTTGTTGAACATTTCGCCAGCTCTTGCAAACTTGAAAAAACTACTGATGATCTTAGTGCCATCCTACAACGGAGGGGAGAATCATTGCGAAGCTATGTTGCTCGATTCAACAAAGAAAGAATAACAATCCAAGACCTTCATCAACCAACAGCTGTGGAGGCTTTCAGGAACGGGTTACTTTGTGAAAGTGGGCTCTACAAAAAGCTGACCAAGTTTCGATGCTACACGATGGACCAGGTTATGGCTCGAGCCCAAGTCGAAATCAGGTGGGAAGAAGATAAAAGGAATAAAAGGAAAGACATTTCCTCCAACATGCAAAACGAAAAAAACAACCCATTCTACCAACCGACATAAAGAATTTGCAAATGTGATGCCTAAGCGTCATTCGGAGAAATGGAACCACCCAAGGAGAGAACATCAGCCCCACAAAAAGGTTTTGATCAAAGACCTCCATCATACAGAGCTCGAGAAACAATTCGCGATGGAAAAACCCAGACTCCCAGACTACAATTTTTCTATCTCCCCGGGAGAGTTAGTCTTGGTACTTAAAAAGATGGGAAATGAAGTAAAGTGGCCACCACGCAACAGAGAGAATTTCAAAAATAAAGACACAAACAATGGTGTGAGTTCCATCGAGACTACGGCCATACCACAGCTGAATGTGTAGCATTGAGGTTGTAAGTACTTGAGTTGTTGAACAAAGGGTTCTTAAGGGATCTACTTACGGAGAAGGGGCAAGCTACTTTAGCTCAGAGGAACGAGAAGGATGGACATGGGGAAGCACCAATTCAACCTCCACCAATTGATAACACACCGTGAATTTCATTTCAGGAGGATCAGAGATTAGTGGAGTATCATATTCAGCAGCCAAACGACATTCCAGAGCAATTGTATCAAACTTCAACATTCCACGACGTCTTTAGAAAAAATGTTTACAAACCTAATAATGGAGTTTCCAGACGACATCAACTCTGGTAGCATGAACCCTCATCATGACGCCTTAGTAATCTCTCTACAGGTTGGCAAATTTCATGATCAAACGAGTTCTGGTAGATACAGGATCCTCAGCCAACATCATCTTTACAACAGCCTTGGCAGACATGGGAGCTGAATTAGAAAAAGTTAATAAAAGGACCACTGTGTTGATTGGGTTCAGTGGTGAACAGAAATTTACTTTGGGAGAAATAAGCCTTCCAGTCTACGCAGGGGGAATCAACAAAATGACAACCTTCCTAGTCCTAGATTGTCCTTCAGCCTACAATCTAATTATTGGGAGGCCATGGATTCATGAAATGAGGGCAGTATCGTCCACCTATCATCAAACTCTAAGTTTCCTACTAAGTGGGGAATTCAAGAGTAATGGGAGATAGAGTTGCTTCCAGAGGATGCTACCAGACGACAATGAAGGCAAAAGTCCATCAGCATAGCAATTACATAATGAAAACCTCATTCGCAGGAACCCACACTTCCAAATATTGAAGAATTGATGAGGTTCAAATCCATGACAAATATGCAGACCATAAAACTCATATTGGAGCAAATCTAGATCCCAGACTACGAGCAGACTTAAGTGAATTTTTGAGAAAACGACATGACCAGTTC